>JAOTQJ010100778.1:0-11548 GCA_025642045.1 Solanum sejunctum
ATCTTTCAAGTCCCTTACTAGACCCAAATCTTCATATCCATCAAACCAAGCGCTTCTTTGACCAACTAACACCACCATGCACTTAGGAGACCCAATATACCAATCTTGAAGCATCAAATAATTGAAAGATAGAATAAACAAAATTTTCCCTTGAAGTACTGTAGCAACCCGAGAGGTTGCTGAAACTCTCACTTGTTCTCTCTAAATTTTTCTAAGTGTTAGAACTCTACACTTGCTCACAAGGGACATATACATATATATATATAGGAACAAGTCCCCTCTTGGACCAATCAAAAAATGCTACACACATGGCCCTACTAAAAATTTTAAATCTCAAAGACCACCCTTTAAATTAAATTTACATTTGATCCCAAACTTTAACAAATTGAACCAATTGAGGAGTTATGGGTTATAACTTACGGGTTCTAACAACTATATAGATGTATCTATACCTTCTTTAAAGTGTGCATACAACATTATCTGTATACCTCCAAAATAGTAGTATTTTGGATTATGTTTATTTTTAATGTATTTTGTTTCTTCTTCTATCAATTCTTTAGATACCAAAGGTACTATTATTTTTTCCACTAATATGTTTTATGTATAATATAAATTCTTTTTTGGTTATTATATAATAATTTTCTTTCTTAATTTTTAATTTTTCTTTCAGGGTACTTTCGCATACTAAGCCTAGCGTGAGATCTAATTCTTCCTTCCTAATTTTTTGATATGTTTTCTCATCAAATAGTATTTGTTTTTTTGTATATTCTATATCTTGCATATAAATAGTGAATGCTATGTCATCTTTATCTTTTTTCACTTGATTCTCCTGTATTAATATGATTCATGATTCACTGTCATCATTAGTTGTATATTCATATTCTAATTCATCTTCTGATTCCAATATTTCATCTTTGCTTGATAAATTATCTATGCCTACTTCTTTTAAGACTAGGTTTATATCTACAAATTCATCATTATCTAAGTATATTTCTCTTATTTATTTTTCTCTTGGTTCTTTACATTCTGTTGATATATGTCCTATTTTTCCACAATTATAACACTTGCATTTCTTAAGGTTTTTCTTGAAGTATCTTGTATCTTTTTTTACTTATATACCTTTCCTTTTTGTTATTTTCTGTGAAGTTTTTAAGGTTATAATATTTTTTGACAAATTATTTGTTTCTCTTATAATTCTTTTTAATTTTTCTAGGATATCTTTTACTACACCCATATTGGCTTGGCTTATTATTTGCATTAGCAAAACTGAATATCTGAATATAATAATGTTCTAATATTTCTTACTTGGACACATCTATCTTCTATCAAACTTCATACATATTCTACTCTAGTTCCTAAAGTATCTACAATTTTTGCTTTATTCTTATAATCATCTAATATTAGTAAGTTTGTTGGGTATGGTAATTTGTGTATGAACAAGTCTAAGAACATGATTTTGTCATTATCAGTAAATCTTCCTTTATGAAAGTAATTACTAAATTCACAAACATGTTCTTCATAATAACATAAATTACATATTCTTAAATTTAACAGGTTTGTTCTAGCCCTTTGTACATGTTTAGTAGCCATTGCATTTAAAGGAACTAATTTAAGTCCCCTATATGATTTAAAGACCTAAGTTTCAGCCTTTATATCATGTTGCATGCATTCATGTTTATAGAACAAGTTTATGGTGATTTTTGACATTCATGTTGAGATTTTTGAAATGATGTTTAAGTGTATTTGTTGCATTCATATTAGACTGAAATCTTCATGATTACTTCTCCTAGGGATGTTTCTTTGACATTCAGGGGTGAATGTTCCCAAGGGGGAGATATAAAACGCCCCAAAAATGTGCTTAAAAAATGCCCATAATCATAACTTCACATATCTCAAAATTTGTGCATGATGTCAAATATCTAACTTTATATTTTTGATCAGGGGGCAAAATTTAGTAGGAGATTGGTATAACCCAAATTTTATAGGACCCATGGAAAAAAAATAATTTTCACAAAATTTTTGAAACTAGTAGCTGTGCGCGATTGCTCTTAATGCAAACTCATCGCGGAGCAGTGTTAGTTTTTCATTAATTTTTTGATTTTGCCTAAGGGCATTGGAGTCACAAACCCATGCCCAGTTATACGTGAAATATTCCATACTTAGCTATTTTCAACTCTATATCACTAAAAAAAACCTCTCTAAAACCTCTCCAACACTTTATTAAAATTTCCATTCAAATTTCAAGTATTTCAAGCCTGATTTTGGAACTCAAGGATTCTCTTCAAGCTCTAAGTTCTCTTCAAGATCATCTTAAGAAAACCCAAATTTGAGGTATTTGGGTTTCATCAAGCAGGTTCTTTCACCCATGGAACCCAATCTTCCTTTTTATGAAAATTGCATGTTTTAAAGTTGTATTATCTATGGGTTTATTTTATTATGGATTATGAGTAAAAATTATGTCAGAGTTTTATGAAATGTTGGTTGATTAGGCATGACAAGCTATTTCAAGCTTATACCATGAATGGGTTTTGTCTATTGAGACTATGCATGTCTTGAGCTATGAAACTATGATCTATTATAAGATTTGATGATGCATTTCAAGATACCCTACATGAGGGATGTACTACATGTTGGTGGGTTGATTTACATTAAGTTTTATCATCTTATTTTAATCTTGAATTACATGATTTGCTATAATGATTATGTGCCTACCAAGTGTTTGATAAAATGTCAAGTCAAGAATTTTTAAGTTACTGATGATCTATTTCATGATTTATATGTCAAGTGACTATATGACGATTAAGGGCTTTCAAGTAAGTATTGAATTCATGAAAAGTATCTATGATGTTACAAGTAGCATGTTAAGCCCTATTTCAAGATCTTTTCCTCTTGTGAGCCATTCATGTTAAAGAAGGGGTTCATCTATGATTATGATGTACTCTCATTTTCAAGTTAGCTCACCATTAGAGGTTAGGTATGTTTAATAAATATTCATATCATATTTCTTACAAGTTATTAAAGTGTGATAATTTCAAATATTCCATGAGATTAGGCTTAGTATCGATGGATTGGATGTCGGCATGGACTATCTTTAAGGGTCCATACTCCTTTCCTTTAACTATATGCCAACATAGGAATGTGATTATTACCCTTTCTATACTAGTGGATCCATTTAGTGTACTTTATCATGAAATCCACCCTGAAATGGGATGGGTTCCAGTAAAGGGGGTTACTTTTCCGAAATGGGATGTGCTGCCATAATGGAAAGTATTGTTTACCTTGGCAAGTAGACCAACTCTTTAACGATAAGGGGTAATCATCAGGATTCCAAGTTCTAGCTCGCTTGGTCTTATTTTTGTCAGTTAGGGTCTCTTTTCACACATGTATTATATTCTATGCAAGTTGAATTATTTACGAGCATGTTTTGCTTTAAGCATTGATCATGCATGCCATATTGAGATCTCACATATCTATTGCTTATAATGCATTTTGACTCCTGAATGTTTTATGATTTTCAACGACTCCTCTTAGTCCGGTTTTCCTTTTCATTTTATCTCTTATTGTTGTTTAGCTTGCTTCCGCGATCAAGGATGTGTGATTAATATGCTAAGAGCCTTGATTGGGCCCCATTGGGTTCCTATTTGCTGTGTCACGTCTAGGGCCTAGGCTTGAGTCGTGAAAGCATGCATAAGAATAGATCATTGATTAAGTATTGGTGCAAGAACCCAATATGTTCAAAGAAGCAATAACAATAAACATTTTTATAATTACATTCTTGTCATAACCATAACGCTATAAAAAATCATTTTACAAAACATAATTGGGCTTAACGCACTTCAACCTTTCCATAAAATCCAATGCTCATGAATGCATATGCTATGAATGAGATAAGAATGACATGAGTAATAGAGGTTCAAACTTAAATCAACAACATATTATGAAATTCAAGTAAAGACATAAGTAAAATTCACATTTAAATTACAATATAGGTTACCCATGCATAAATCAAGCTTCAAAAGGGACAATGCATATTCAAATCTTCATAAATACTTAAGTGATTCAACATATTAGGGCTTAAATCAACTTAAATCAACAAATAAGTGTACCCCATACTTCAATTGAATTTAATAAATCATAATTATTAAAACCCATATTTTAAGTAAGCAAAATTTCATGAAATTCAAGTAAAAAGAGTTTGGGTATTCTTGGTTTAAATGGACCAAGAATCAATCCCACATAAATATTCAAGAAAAAATTAGGTGAAGAAAGAGCCCTTCCATGATCCCCAAGTTTAATTCCCATTAGAGTTCTTTGAGGGAGACTTGATAAACTTTTTAAATGTGAGGAATGAATTTGAATGAGAGGAATAATATTTAGTTTATTAGTAATCCCTTAGGTAGCATAGGAAGTCACAAAAGACCCTTATGATAATCCATAATTACGGAAGCATTAGTAATGAAACTAGTTGAAAAATTAAAAGATATCGCCTCATAGAGGACTATACGATCCGTGACATGTTATATGAACTGTATAATTGTCTGTGATCCAGCAATTGGGAAAAAATTCACTTGACAAAGTCCCAAAATTGTATTCCCATATTTAGAATTTTGGAACAAAATCATTCATATAAAGGGCCATATGAGTCGTACAAGGCTACACGGGTTGTTTGACTGTCCGTACCACCTCCCTTAGAAAAACCTTCCACGACAAAGTTCTGAGATGGTGATTCCATAATTAGAAAACATTTCACTCTGAATGCTATACAGGAGGATATACGGACCACACCACCTTGTACGGACTGTATACTTGGTTGTACCACCATACTTGCTCCCAAACTATTGGATTTCATGACTAAGTCCACCACACGGTCCATGAGGTGTCATATGGCCTGTGTGGGGTCCATGTGTGGTGTGCCTTCATTTAAAATTTCACATTTTTGGGCCATCACTCCACATAAGGCCAAAGGCCACTCCATGGAGGCTCCACACGAACCGTGTATCCTCACAAGGACTGTGATGGCTCCAATGGAGCATCACCTTGGTCCAAAACTTACCAAAACCAAAATTATCAAGCTCCAATGAGGTCGTACAATGTATAGATCCATACACCATCTCACCCTTGGGAACATTCATCCTTGAATGTGCAAGAACAGGGATTGAGTTAGAACATGAAACATTCACTCGAAAGACACATTGCATTTTCATTACTTGAAAATCATAAAGTCATTAGAACTCAGTAAAACGTATTCCAATTATTGAAATCATCATAGAAATCATTTTGATGCACATATATGCATGTCATGTCATGAAATTCAAGGAAAAAAGAGTTAGAATCATTTGGGAAGGGAGGAACCTAGTACCTTAGGCTTGAGTAGATTGGAAAAGATGAGGATATTATTTTTTCATACATCCCATGTAGATCTCTCCACATGTTGATTCCTCTAAAGCACCTTAACTGTAGCCATATTATTGTTACGAAGCCGCTTCACTTGCCTATCAAAAATTTCCACTAGGACTTCATCATAAGGTAAGTTCTCCTCAACCTCAACACTTTCTAAAGGAACAATAGTACTAGGATCACCAACCAACTTCCTCAACATAGACACATGGAAGACCAGGTGAATAGAGCTCAAATCCGTAGGCAACTCCAACCTATAAACCGGATTCCCAATTCGCTCAATAATCTCATAAGGGTCTGCATACCCAGGGACTTAGATTGCCATTCTTGCCAAAACGCATCACATCCTTCATTGGTGAGACCTTCAAATACACCCAATCACCAACATGAAACTCAAGGTCCGCCTTCCTAACATACGAATTGACCTTTTGGTGACTTTGGGCCGTCTTCAACCTCTCCTTATTCAACTTCACTTTCTCCATAGCCTCCAATACAAAATCTAGGTCAATAAAAACCATTTCTCCCAACTCAAACCACCTTTTTGGAGATGTATATCTCCTACCTTACAAAGCCTCAAATAATGCCATACCAATGCTAGCACGAAAGATCTTATTATAAGAAAACTCAATGAGTGGAAGATGGTCATCCCAATTACTTTTGAACTCCAAAATTTAAGTACTCAACATGTCCTCTAATGTTTTAATTGTCCTCTCAACTTGTCCATCAGTTTAAGGATGAAAAGTAGTGCTCAATTTCACCTTAGTGCCAGGTCCTTTTTTGAACGACCTCTAGAAGTGAGAAGTAAATTGGGTACCACAATCCGATATAATAGATCTAGTTAGACCATGCAACCTCACCAACTCTTGGATGTACAATATTGCATAATCTTCAGCTCTATAATTAGTCTTGATCGGTAGGAAATGAGCCGACTTAGTCATCCAGTCAATGATAACCCAAATGGAGTCATGTCACGACCCAAGCCTAGGGCCTAGACGTGACATGATAAATGGGAATCAAAAATGACTGAAACAAGCCTCTTAGCATATCAATAATCCTTGGTCACAAGAGCAGAGTAAATACAATAATAAAAGGGAAATCGGACTAAGGGAAATCTTCATATTCATAAAAGAACAAAGAGTCAAGCTCAAAGCATAAGTACACTATAATATCCAACAACACTTTTATCATGGAATGGAGCAAGGGCCAAGACAGTTTCTGGGCACACCCTTATAGTAACAAGTGTTCAACATAAAGAAGTCTCAAAATAACAAGAGTAATATAGATCGTGTCCTTAGACTTGAAGACTCACAAAGCTTGCTTCAAAGGATCATACTAGCCACGTGGAGGAGGATGGTTAAATGGAGTTCCTATCCCTACATTGTAATATCATGTAGGGGTAGAGTATGCATTATTACATTTGAATGTACTAAGTATGCAAGATACAATGCAACAAGACATAATCCAATATAGTCAAAATGCATAGTCATAAGCAATAGATATATATAATTTCAATATGGCATGCATGATAAATACTCATAATAAAACATGCTTGTAAATCATTCATCTTGCATAACATATATAGTACACACAGGTGTAGGAAGGGACTTTAATTGACATAGACCAAGTAGCTTCAACTTGAAATTCAATGCATGGCACCCTTTGGTAAGGTGGACCGGTATGATACCCCTCCTTCTAGGTGTGGTCTACTTGCCAAGGCAAACCAAACATGACAACATGAATAGATGGATACACCAGTATAGCAAGGGTAATAATCATAATCCTATGGTGGCAAATAGTTAGAGACAAATGACTTATATAAGGACCCCTTGAGTCGAGCCCCTATCTAGAGGTTTAATCAGTGCTAAGTCAAATACCACAAGATACTTAAAATAATCATAACATGTATAACTTGTAAGAAATATGAAGACATGACATGAGTAGCTCCTAAAACATGCTTGACCTCTAATTATGACCCTAACTTGAAACATGAGAGCAGATCATAATCATACACGAACCCTTGCTATAACATGAATTACTCAAAAGAGGTAAAAACCTTAAAATAGGGCTTAGCTTGTAACTTGTAAAATCATAGATAATTTTCTTGAATTCAATACATACTTGAAAGCCCTTAATCATCATATAGACATTTGACATGTAAATCATAAAATGGATCAGCAATAACTTGAGAAATCTTGACTTGACATTTTATCAAATACTTGGTGGGTTCATGATACTTGTTCAAAATTAAGTAATTCAAGAGTGACATGAGATGAGAAAACTTAATGCAAATCAACCCACCAATATATAGTAAAATCCTCATGTAGGGTACCTTGAAATCTATCATCAAAACACATAATAGATCATAGTTTCATAGCTCAAAACATTCATTGTCTCAATAGACAAAGATCAATTCATAGTGTAATCTTGAAATAGATAATCATGCATAATCAACAATACTTTGATAAAACCCCAACATAATTCATGCTTATATTTCATAGTAAGAGATACCTATAAGTAATAAAACTTGAAATCATGCAATTTTCTTAAAAATGATGATCGGGCTCCATAGGTGAAAGGACCCAATGGATGAAACCCACATACCTCAAACTTGGGTTTTCTTAAGATGAGCTTGAAGGAAACCTAGAGTTAATCCTTGTATTCCAAAGTTAAGCCTGAAATCCCTGAATTGGTATGAGATATTTGGTTAAGTCTTAGAGAGGATTTTGTGGGGGTTTTGAGTGATTTAAAGTTAAAAAATTGCTATGTATGGGTGATTTCACATTTTAGTGGGCATGGAGCTATGACCCCAATGCCCTTGTCTGCACAATAAAAACTAAGAAAAATTCTTTACTAGTCCGTGCTTGTTCCATGACGCGAACCTAACATGAAGAAGAAAATGCACTGCTCCATGGCCCTGGCATGTCGCGGCCATGATGCAGATGCTCTTTGGAAATCCAAAATTAGCAAAAATTATTTTTTTCTATGGGTCTTCTAAAATCTGAGTTGTACCCATTCCCAACTCAGTTTTGCCCCCTAATTGGAAATATGAAGTTGGATTTTCAATATCATGCATGGATATTGAGATATATAGAGATTACGATTATGGGCATTTCAAAGTACATTTTTGGAGTATTTTAATATCTCCTCCTTGGGAACATTCATCCCCGAATGTCAATGAAACATGCATAAGATAAGTAATCATGAAGATTTTAGCCCGACATGAATGCAACAAATGCATTTAAACATCACTTTTGAGAATCTCAACATGAATGGTAAAAAGCACCATAACCTTGTTAACATAAACATAAATGCATGCAAAATAATATAATGGTTAACACTTAAGACTTGAAATCATATTGAGGACTTAAATTAGTACCTTTGGCTTATGTTGAGTGGAAAAGATATGGGTATCACTTTTTCATATTCGCCTTGGCTTCCCATGTGGAATTTTCAACTTGTTAATTCCTCCAAAGGACCTTGACAGAAGTTGCATCTTTATTACATAACGGCTTCACTTGTCTATCCAAAATCTCCATCGGGTTCCCCTCATAGGTCATATTATCTTCTACAATACCCACTACATCCAAGTGCACTATAACCCTTGCATCACCCACACACTTTCTAAACACGGACACATAGAAGGCATCCCATGTCCATCTCCATAGGCAACTCCTACTCATATGCAAACTTAGCCACTCTTCTCAAAGCTTTATAAGGACCCACAAACCTTGGGCTCAATTTTCCTTTGTTGCCAAACTGGACCACACCCTTCATGGGTGAGATTTTGAAGTAAACCTAATCACAAACCTTAAACTCAAAACCTCTTCTCCTCACATCGAAGTTGAGACAGACTTTTCTCTACTTTGGACTATTTTCAATCTCTCCTTTATCACCCTTACCTTCTCCATGGCATCCATGACAACTTCAGAACCTATCAAAGCCATTTGTCTCATTTTAAACCACCTAATTGGGGATCTACAAAGCCTACCATATAAAGCTTCAAACGGAGCCATACCGATGCTTGAGTGGTAGCTATTGTTGTAAGCAAACTTAATAAGTGGAAGATGTTCATCGCAACTACCCTTAAACTCCAAAGCACAAGCTCTAATCTATCCTCAAGAGTTTGGATAGTCCTCTTGGCTTGACCATCCATTTGAGCATAAGCTTAAAATTGGTACCAAGACCTCTTTGGAAGGATCTCCGAAAGTGAGAAGTGAATTGAGCACCACGATCCGAGATGATAGACATGGGGTGATCTCCTAAAGTGAGAAGTGAACTAAGAACCACTACCCAAGATGATAGACAAGGGCACCCCATGAAATCTAACAAACATATATAATTACAACTTGGCATAATCTTCGACACTATAAGTGGTTTTGACAGGTAGAAAGTGAGCTGACTTTGTCATTCTATCCACAACAACCGATATATAGTCAAAGTGTTTCCTAGTCATAGGCAACCCAACCATAAAATCCATGTTGATCTCTTCCCATTTGCAAGTAGGAATTTCTACATCTTGGGTTATGCCACCCGACTTTTGATGTTTGGCTTTCAGTTGTTCGCATTTGTAACATCCGAATATGAACTTGGCAATGTCCCTCTTCATACTATCTCACCAATATACCTCACTTATGTCTCTATACATCTTCGAAGAATTGGGCTGAATGGATAAGGATGAGTTGTGGGCCTCCTTCAGGATGAACTTATCATGACCCAAGCCTAAGGCTTAGACTTGACAAGCGAATGGGGAACTCGACGAACCCTAAATAAGCCTCATAGCATGTCATTACACATCTTTGGTCGTAGAAGCAATTAAAAATGACAATAAGAGAATACATAAACAAAGGGAATTAGGACTAAGGAAGCGAGAGAGAAAGAGGAACTAATACTTAAATATCATTGATAAGTCAAGCTCAAGCATAATAAACAACTCATCCAGTAACACCTCTAAACATAGATACTTAGTGGGGGCTAAGACAAGCAACTGGGCTCAGCCTCATAGTTATGGCAATAGCTAATCAAAATATACAAGATATAATTGAAACCTAAGCATGAGAGAGGATAGATATTGTTCCCAGACATGAGGACTCACCAAATACTAACTTGAACAATCTATCTAGCCATGTGGAAGAGAATTAATAGGGGCATCGGTTCCTACATGGTGACAGCATGTAGGTATAGAGTATACGTTAGTACGTTTGAATGTACTAAGTATGTGGGATAGAATATAGCAAGAGATAAACATCATAATCAAAATGCATAATTATACGCAATGGATTCACATAATAATAATATGACATGCATGATCAATGCTTGAAGTAAAACATGCTTATAAGTCATTCCAATTGCACAGAACATAGTACATAAGCGTGGGAAGAGACGTCAACCGACATAGAATAAGACCAAGCGAGCAATAACTTGGAATCCAATGATTACCCCTCACTCTTAAAGAGGTGGTCTACCTGTCAAGGTAAACCATACTTCAAACTCACAGGAACATGACCTAGTTTCATCTGAAGTAACCATCCTTACGAGAAGACGACCCAATTTCAGAAAGGATTTGATTAAGAACTTTACCTTATGGGAACACAACCCAATTTCAGGAAGAACCTCAAGAGAAAGTATACTAAGTGGATCCAATAGTATTGTAAGGGTATAATATAGTCCTATGGTGGCACATAGTTCAAGGAAAGAGAGCAAACCCTTTTTCAAGAATATTTGCCCGGAACCCCAGGCAGCGCCAAAATCCATGGGCTAACACCCACAGAAAATGGCCGAAATTGCCTGTTTCACTGTCCTTGGGCCATAAAAACCTACCAGGGCCCAACCAACGTCTGCCGGCCGCATGGGCCACTTGCCAGGTGAGTCCGCGACCCACCCGTATGCTTTTTTGAGAATATTTACCTGTAACCCCCCTAGGCAGCGCCAAAATTCGTGGGCTAACACCCACAGAAAATGGCTGAAATTGCCTGTTTCGCAGTCCTTGGGCCATAAAATCGTACCAGGGCCCAGCCAACGCCCGCCGACCACATGGGCGGCTTGCAGGGCGAGTCCCCGACCCACCCATATGCTTTTTTGAGAATATTTGCCCCGAACCCCCCAGGCAGCGCCAAAATCCGTGGGCTAACACCCACCGAAAATGGCCAAAATC
>JAOTQJ010100809.1:0-11547 GCA_025642045.1 Solanum sejunctum
TATTTCCATGCCAAAGAAACACAAATACATGACAACAATTCAATATCCAACCATATACAAAATTTCATTCCCAATTCTACCACAACTCAAAATTCATAATTCCGTTAACAACCAATCCTATTTTTGCATTTTATCTTTATTTTAACGCATGTCTAACACCTTCATAACCATTAAGTGACATAGACAACAATAAAACTTAACATACCTTACAAACCTTTTCTACAACCAAAACTTTCGTAACCGGCAAACTAGGCGTTTTCTCGACGAACCAACACCACCACGCTACTTAGGGGTTTCAATATACCGAGTTTGAAGCATCAAATAATCGAAAACACAAAAATATCAAATTATTGATTTTTTTTTACTGTAGCAACCCGAGAGGGGTTGCTTGTTTTCAACAAAATATTTTTTAATTTTTTGGCTAAGTATGGATGTATATCTTGTACAAGATATACACATATATATAGGCACACATATACACTTGTGCCAATAAGAAAAGGACACCCACCTTGACCCCATATTCTTTTTTTATTCTTAAGGACCTAACTTAGGTAAAATGTTGCATTTGGTCCCAAACTTTATTAAATTAAACCAATTAAGGATGTTCGGGGTTTAAATTACGTTGCGGGTCCTAACATTATATGCCCAACACAAGGAGCCAAGGCAATCCCTTAGCTCCACTAAACTTGGAGATGCATTGACTACCAAGAAGAATGGCTCAAGCGAATGAGGATATTAAGGTTGAGGAGGATGTGTATACAAATAAAGATATGGATAGAGAGAAGAATCCACCATAAAGGGGTAACAGGCCATAGCTTAGGGACTTCAGTGAAAGTGCTTATTAATTGAATCAATATCGGTTAAATGCTATGGTTGTGGATATTATCAGTGCTATGGTACTGCCTCCTTTACCGGCAGATAATAAGTTCATGGTATCGAGTGGATTGCTCCAAATGCTCCAACATTGCGATTTATTCATAAGGCTACCTTCGTTGGATCCCCACCGTCATCTTCAAAAATGGTGTTTGTGTGCAAAAGTGTCATGGGAACACAAAACATTTCTCTTGATGCTATTGGGTTAAGAGAGTTTCCACTATTGTTAACTGGCAATACAACTGTATGGTTGTCTGAGCTTCCTCCAGGAACTATCACTAGTTGGGCTAATCTTCAAATAGTATTTCTTGAAAGATACTTCCCAAGGTCTAAGGAGTTGAAGCTCAAGGACCAAATCAACAACTTTGAGAAATTTCTAGGTGATTCTATTAGCACAACATGGGAGAGGTTTGCTAAATGCTTGAGGATGGTTCGTGATTACAAGATTGTTAATGATGACGTGGTCGAGATTTTTAATCTGGCACTTGACGAGAATAGTCAAGCTTGTGCTAATACAATCATGGGAGGCATGTTCCTAGACCAACCTGTAGCATTGATAGCTGGAAGAATGGAACAAGTGGTCAAAAATATAAAGCATGGGGGCAACGAGAGCGAGGTCTGATTAAACCTTCTTGTGCGGTCAATACCAATAATGAGCAAGTAAAGGTGAACGAAGAGATTATGGACCAACTTGATCAACATCGCATAAGCATAGACTTAATCTTGAAGCAAAACCAAGCAAGAGTCCATCTGGTCATTCAGTAACCTCTGAAGCTCCTACCTATGATGATCCATTCTTTGATGAGGATACATATTTTGTAAGCAACCAAGAAACGAGTATTTTTTTAAAAACCCCAAGGATCCAATTAGGACTATTGGAGGTAAGGTTTGGAGAATCAAGGTTAGAACTTCAACCGTGATAGGATGTATAGAGACTACTAGGGTGGATACTATTAGAGAGAGAGTGCCAGATGCAGAACGACAAAGAAGAGAGGGCTATAGAAACAGTCCTTATGTGCCACCACATAATCGTGATGCTAGATCAAGCCATTCTAAGATTGAAGATATGTTTGAAAAATTGTTAAAACAAGCCAACCACCAAGATGAGACTCTAAAGCAAATGAAAGCAAATATTTCAAGTATTAACCAAAAAATAAAGTCTTACTTGGTCAAACAACTTGAACAACAATTAGGGCAAGTGTCTCCACAATTAACCCAGTACCAAAAGGGTACCCTACCAAGCAATACGGTACAAAACCCTAAAAATAAAGGGCATTGCATAACGGTGATGACTCAGAGTGGCAAGAGCACAATAGATCCCCTTATGCTAGTTACTGTAGATGAAGTCAATGAGAAAGATCTCGGTGGTGAAGTTGAGGTTGAGGGAAAAGATCCAAAGGTTGGCGGGATGCAACAAAAAGAATTAAGGGAGCATGAGAAATCGCAACAAATTTCCAAACCTCCTCCATCTTTCCCTCAGAGGCTTAAGAAGAAGGAAGAGGAAGGTAAATTCAAAAACTTTCTCTCAATGTTAAAGCAACTCTCTATCAGCATCCCCCTTCTCGAAGCTTTGGGGAAGATGAAATATATGAAGGATTTGGTCACCAAGAAACGCACTTTGAGCCAGGAGTTATTGCAAGAACTCCAACAATGTAGTGGGATTATGACCAAATGCCTTGTTCAAAAATGAGATGACCCCAGGGCATTCACCATTCCTTGCACTATCAAGGACGTCGAATTTGCAAGAGCATTGTGAGACCTAAGAGCAAGCATAAATTTAATGTCTCTTGTCATCTTCAAAAATCTTAGCATTGGTACTTCTACCCCAGCAAGAATTATGTAATCCTTTTGGATATGCTTATTAAAGTTGATAAGTTAATCTTTTCAGCAGATTTTGTGATCCACGACTGCGATGTTGATTTTGAGGTGCCCAACATTTTGGGGAACTAGGAGAGCCCTATTGGATATGGATTCAGGTCAGCTGCAGTTAAGGGTTAATGATGCAAAAGTCATGTTTGATATTCACCAATCCATGAAACATCCAAACAATTTCAAGAGCAAGGTTGGACCCTTGATGATTGTTGATGAAGGAAGATGACAAAGTTGAGCCATGCCGTTAAACAAGGGGCTCCATGGGAGGTAACCCAAGCATTTTGATAATTATTGGCTTTTTTAAGTGTTTTTGGTTGTTTAAACTTTTAGATAGAAGGTTTGAGTTTGTTGTTGAAAGGCATTGGTGCAATTGTAATATTTTGGGAATAGTTGTGTTTCGTGACATGGTTTAAAGTTAAAAAGTGGAAGAACTGAAAATTTGGAAAAATTGGACTTGGAGCAGCTCCTATGGGTCGTAGTATTCATTAGGACTCATAGTCATCCCTCGTAGGGGGAATCATTAAGAATCTAAAGTTGGCACATCCATTACGAGCGAACATTACGATCCGTAGGATCCCCTACGAGTCGTAAGACGGGTTCATAGTTCCCAAGTATGATTCCTAATTTTCTTTACTAAGTGTTGGGTCTTCTACGAGACCAGGACCTATGAGTTATAGGACAACCTATGACTCATAGTCGGGTCTCGTAGACTGATCTGTAGACTTTTAATCACCGACCCAGTTTCATTTAAAAGGGGGAAAGGAGAACCCTCCCCCATCATCCACGTCATCTGTTTAACAAAATTTCCAACTATCCTTGTCATTTTCCGGCAAGGGTATAAATTTTTAGAGTTTCGACGCAAATTTCATTCCTTTTTGCAATAGTTCACTTCTCAATCCAATTGGTAAGCTCTTTTATTTAATTTCTTAATCTTTGGTGATGAGCATTGTCCCCTATATCAGTATAAGTCTAGATTGATCATGTTTAAGCATGCCATACATTGATTATTACACTAGACTTGTAATTTAGGGTTTTCAGGCCTTTAAAGAGTTAAGTTATGGATTGAACCTTGTTTAAATTCTTGAGTGGGTGATAGTGAGTACAAAATGTGTGATTTTTTATATGTGATGCGTAATTCTTGCTCACTTATGTTCTGAATAGTTGTCCGAGTTGAACTTTTGGTGGTATTGAAGTGATTGCCTACGCTTGAACATGTGGGATTGATTGAATCATTGTGAATAGTGATTACACTTCCTTGGGATGTTGTGGACATGTCAACAATGAGTTTAGATTGTTTATTGCTTTCGATATACATGACGTTTGGTTGAACTGGTTTTTATTCTTAGGGATAATAGTTTTTTTAAATTGCTGATGCTAGTATGGAATTGATTATGTGCCATTTAGTCATGCCTTGCTCTTATTTGCATGATTAAGTTGAATTTTGTGTTGAATTTGTGCTTTGTGTGGGAAATAGTTAGGCATTGCAGGTGACTTATGTGCTTAGCTCTGAGGTAGTACTACGACTTGTAAGTTTCAACACGAGTCATAGTGGCCCCTCCTAGCAAGCATCAGTCAACTATAATCCCTTCATATTTCTCATGCAAGACCCATATACGACTCATAGTGCTTGGTACAACTTGTAGGGAGGGTCTCATAAACTTGCAAAGTTTTGAAAATATTTCTAGAACTAGGTACGAGACAGGACTATGACTCTTAGGTCATCCTACTAGTCATAACTGTGTCTCATATCTGTGATTAGAAAGCATTTTTAAAGGCACAGTTAGTTCTACGAGGACATATGATTCTTAGGTCACCCTACGAGTCATAACAACACTCGTACCTATATATTTGCAGTTACATCAGTGTATGGTTAATTTTTATTCATTTTTGTTTCTTGTTCTTTGTTTTGTATTTCAGTGAAGCAAATATCTGGTATTTACATGTTGGTTTGTGGGTTGTTTGTAGATAAAATGCCTCCAAAAGACAAACAGGCTATTCAAGCTCTTCAATGAAAGTTGCGTGATGAATCCTCAGGAACCGAACAATCTAAGGGCTCTATGGAAGTCCACAGGGTCAAGCTAGACTCAAAGGCCAATAGACCTTAGACTCAGGCACTTGCACCAAAGACGCCCATGGAAGTGAGTAGTTCCTCCCAGTTTGAAGAGGAGGAATAATAAGGCAATGGGGATGGGTCAGATAGTAGCTTGTTGCAGATGATGCCCTCACATTCTAGCTCTAAGTATAAGTCAGAAAGTACATCCCAGACCTAGCAAGAAGAGGTTCATTTCTATCCCTTAGCTGATTATACATGGTTTGTCCTTGGAATGAAAGAAATATATGACTAGGTGTTGGATCCTAAGGGGAAAGGCAAGCCAGTTTGTCAATTTCATGAGGAGTCCTAGTTGAATGCCTCAGGTCTAGATAGAGTACCTAAATTGGATAGTAGGTTAGATGAGCACAAACTTAGATGGACCATGCAACAGCTGGGCAAGTATGCCCCTTCCATAGTCCATGAGTTCTATGCTGCATATCTTGCTACATTCAGCCAGAGGTTGCCAAAGAACAAAAGGCCAATCGAGTAGCCTAGGCTATGGGTGGTGACAGTCCTGGGGAGTAGAGTGGATATCCCAAAGGGGATAATAAGACCAGTGTAGTTTGGGACTAACTATAGAGTGCCTCAGTCTACTAGGGAGTGTGATAGTCATACTGATAAAATGAGGAAAGCGGTGATTGGGAAGGATATCGAGGCTAGGACAGAGTTGCTATGGTGGATCGCTAGTCAAATCTACGAGTAGGGTGTCAAGCCAACGTGTGTCACAAACCACGCAGATCCCATTGTTAAAGCATACCTATCATTTTGGGTCAAGTTTTAGTGGTCCCTTATCCATTAGTGTACTAGGCCAACCTTAACGAATAATGTGATCACCCTTGAGAGAACAGTCCTGTTGGCTAGCATCCTAAATGACTATCCTATATATTGGGCCCAGATCAATTCAGAGAAGATTCACCAGGCTTCAGCTCGGATCCATTAACTATGTAGTGCAGGAGATATTCCCATCGATCCTCATTGGGACACTTATGTAAAGGCCACAAGTACTATAGATCCTAGCCTGATAAAGGCAGATGAGAATCCAGTGGCCTTTCCACGAGCAGCTTCTCTAGTTATCTAGAGCCATTCCCCATCGAGTCTCAGATTTGGGGGTCACCTCTAGCTACTACTGGCGCTACTCCGGCCACTACAGAGCCTACGCCAGCCATTTCGATCAAGTCTACACCATCTTCCAGCACTCAAGAACCAACAACATCTACTTTATAGGTTGACCCTTTTTTCTCTATTATTGCTTTTTCAGGCTTTATTGTGCAGGGTGGCTATGGCAGAGGGTAGGCTTTGTGAGTTATCAGCATGGGTCTGGCCATTGATTGATCAGATTGTTTAGGACTTCGAGGAGAGAATGAAGGCATATGCCTGAGATTCAGTTAATGAGAGAGTCCGAGCAGTGGATACCAGGGTTGATACATTTGAGGATAGAGTTCACAATAGGCTTGAGGCAACTATGCCTACCAATGCGAGTGTAGTTACTAAGGAGTTTGCTAAATTCAAGGTCAATTTATTATAGATGTTGGTGGCCCCTGTTCCAGCCATGGAGGGAGCACTGGTAGGAGATGATGCATTGGATTGGTTGGCCGACCATCCGAATACAAGAGGGAAGAAGCCTCTAAAGCATGATGACCCAGTGCCAAGCCCAAAAAAGCAGAGACAGGAAGATGATCCCATACCTAAGGAGGTGGTATTAGGGTTGCTTTTATTGGCAACTAGTCAAAGAGACCAAGCACAGCGTACCCACTTGAAGAAGGTACTTCTGGCACTATAGCAGAGGAGGAGAGACAGCCCAGGACCCTACAGATCATCTAGAGACCGGTGTTTGATGCTCCTTGATGTTTGCCTTCTTTTGACCCTAGTGTTCATTCTTTTATGATTGAATACTTTGTTTTCTTTTCAGACAATCTTTTTATTATGTTGGTTTTCGGTTGTGTTAACATATGTTTATGTTGGATGTTATTTTTACTTCTATTTTAGATGTTTATTTTTGATTTTTAATGAATGTAAGTATATATTTCTATGTTATCATGTTTTGTTTTTGTTCTTGTCTTTACTTTGAGGACAAAGTATCATCTTTTGGTGGGGTGATGGAAGTTATGGATTAAGGTGAAGTCTGTGTAGCCTTCAGTCCATAATTTTCCCTATTTTTGATCACAAGGTTTTCTTGTCGTGCTTCTTTTTTTTATGGATATTTTATTTTCCTAATGAATCGGTATGTTTAGGTAGTATAGATAATGGGTAAATTCATAGTAGTATCATCTATTGGCATATACATTATTGTTCAAGTTATTTTCAATGTTTTGATGAAAAATTGGGCACCCTCAAAATCTTTGAGGTCATGAGTATTGATGCATTCATACATTTTGAGTATCTAGTAATAGTTGTTCTGATATTATGAAGTTAGGCTGAGATTGAAGCATGACCTGTCACTCTATACTTGATTGTGGATGCAACTACCATATATGCTATGAGCTTATTTTGCTACATTCATGCATCTTATATGGACCCATGACTTGCCTTGTTACTCTAAAAGTTGGTTTGGCAATATGGCGGATATGGAAAGATCTTAGGCCTTTGTTCTTTGAGTGAAAAACCTTTTGGCATAAAATAACCCACCAGTTATGTGAGGGAGTTCTTTTTTCTAGATTTTTGAGCTTATAATGTACACATTCTTTATTGATACCTTGCTAGCTTAACCTTGTCTACTGAAATACCTTGATATTGGCCCTAGTCTGTCCTTGAATATGTGAACCTTGATTGAGACCAAAGGCTTATGTTGAGGGTGGCTGCAATTAGTGGCCCTAGTTTGAGGCATTGATATAGTGTACTTCACCTAAGGCTAAAAGCCTATATTGAGGGTGGCCCTTATCATGGTAAAGTAAAATTAATAAGGTGGTTAGTTGGGAAATCAAGAAAGAATTGAAAAAACATGGACTGAGTGAAGAAAAAGAAGAAAAGTGTCTTTAATTAAGAAAAAGCAGCAACAATGAGTTTGAAATCAAGGTAACAGCTAAAAAAGATAAAGAAAACACTCAAAAAAAGTTCAAAGCAAGAGAAAAAGGGTGGATTGATGAAAAAAGGGTTAGATTATGAAAGCAAAAAGTGTTAGTAAACATGATTCAAGGACAACATTTAGTCATTACATGCCCAAAATGCAGCACCGAAGCACCTTGAGCCTATGTTACAAGTTTATAAGTCCTAAAGTGATCCAACTCCACTCTATCACCAATCCAGAAGATGAGTAGAGAGGCAAGCCTATGGTGTTAGTCAGCATGCATTGAATTTAAATTGGTGAGAGTGAGAATGCTTCCTCAGTCCCTGAATTCTAAATCCTTTTGAGTGAGTATGCGGGACTTCTTTCTAGTAAGGGCATTTGCATTACTTGAGTAGCATATGACTATTCCAGTGATTGTGGACGATTGATGCTCTTTAGTTTGTCAAAGTTGTATTGTCAAGTCTCTCATGATGTTCTTGTTTGCTCAATAACTTGGTAACCCTGTTTTAGAAGTAGTAGTTGGGTACCTGAACCAAATGAGCTATTGTATATGCAATTAATATCATAGCTATGTATTTCTCTTTGTTTGCATAGATTGAGTCGTCTCTTGAGGATAAGAATAACTCTAAGTTGAGAGTGTTGATGTGATGTAAAAATACTACATATTTGGTGCCTGAAATAAGGTATTTTCTGAGTTCTTAAAGTGACTTTTTAGTGTTTTGATGTGTTTTTGTGTTAATCTTGTAAAAAAAATTAGGTTGCCATGATTTTGAAGAAAAGTTGTAGATTTTGCTGAAGTATAGGCCTTATGAGCCAACCTACGAGTCGTAGCTTAAGATACAAGTCATAGGGTAGTGTCATAGCAAGAATCAAAGACCAAAGAATAGAAATCTGCCAAGTGAAGGTCACTCCTACGAGAACATCCTACGAGTTTTAAGACACACTACGACTTATATAGGTGGACTTGTAACAAGAACCTGAGGGACAAAATGTTGGACCAAGAAAACTAAAGACCAAGACCACCAGACAAACATATGAGTCATAGCTCAAGTAACGACTCATACTTGTGGGTCGTACTAGTTCAGTATAAGATGTCAAGAACCTGATATAAGACACCGACTATGACATGTAGGCCAACCTATGAGTCGTAATTGCAAAATTTATCAGATGCCAGCTGTCTTTTCAGCATACTTCCTAGGGCTATTTTGTAAATACTATAAAAAATTTAACTTAGGTTTTTGAGAGAGAGTTCGAACAACAGACAATTCTCCATTACATTTTGAAGCTTTTCTTATATTTTTTTAGAGGAGATTATTGTTCTCTTTTGGGGAAACCCTTTTTGGGGATTGTAAATCTTGTTTTATACTCATTGTTGATCAATCAATATTGTGGGTTTGCAACTTGTGGTGCCTATATTCTTTATTGTTATTGGTGAAACTCTCAACTATGTCTATTATGTCTATTTTTGTATGTTTTATCTTAGCTATGAGTAGCTAAGCATCCACAACTTGGGGTTGTGGGAACCATGGGTAGTTGACTTGAGATGACCTAGGTTTTGTGCATGTCTATGATTGGGATTTTGCATGTATTGTTTATTTACCTTCATGACTAATGTTGCTTCGTGGTGGTCAACACCAAACCCCTCCTACTATCACGATCCTAACCAAGGTAGTGATGAATAGGAAAAAGGAAGTGGATGACAACATTCAGTTGATGTGTTCCCATCTAATTGACCAAACATGACCAAAGAGAGGTTGACTAGGACAATAGGTAATAGTTAGTTGGCATGCCATGGTAGCCGACCAAGCGCCATGGTGAAATTAGACCTTCACCTTCACAAGAGGGCTGGAACAACCTAAGTTACTATCATGCATGTGATTCACCGATAAAAGTTATGTTATTTAAGGTAATTGAATTAATGAACCATGGAAATACAATTCCCAAGTTGTCCCCAAAATTGAGTGCTTTCCCATATTTTAATTATTGTTTATTTAATGTTGTTTTTGAAGCAGAAACCTCGCCCCCCTTTATTTAGAGATTGTAGTTATAGATACTAAGAATGGTTAGTAGTGAAATCTTATATTCAAGCCCTGTATTGCCTGTGGATTCGATCCTACCTCAATTAGGTTAATTATTGATAGCGATCGCTTTTTGATTGGAGCGTGACCATCATCATCAATACACCTCTCTTGAGTCTCTATTCATTTTGGTGGAACCAGAGTGGATAGAATAAGAAGAGTCACAGGCCTCATCAAGGATATTTCTTATCAAACCATCAACACACGGTACACACAACCTACCTCGGTACCTAAAGGCACCATCTCCCCCTTGGAAGAAAACCTCCACCTTGCCTTCTTTCACCAAATCCTACAATTCTAACAAGGAGGGATCAAGATCTTTTTTTGCTATCACGTCATTAACTAAGAAAGACCTAGAATCATAAAAAACCATAATACCTCTATTACCAACCTCTTCCAACCGAACTTCCAATCTAGACAATTGATGCACCTCCCTAGCCACCTCTTTATCACCATTGTCAACATGAGCTATGCTACCCATAGATGCTCTAAGCAAAGCATCCGCCACAACATTTGCATTACTAGGATGATAATGCACACTCATATAATGATAATGCACACTCATATAATAGTCCTTAAGAAGTTCTAACTGTCTCCTTTTCCTCAAGTTGAGATCCTTTTGAGTGAAGACATATTTTAGGCTTTTAATATTGATGAACACATCAACATGCACCATATACAAATAATGATGCCAAATCTTTAAAGCTAATATAATGGGGCTAACTCAAGGTCATGGGTAGGGTTGTTATTTTTATGAACTTTGAGTTGTCCATAAGCATAGGCAATGACCTTAACATTTTGCATCAACACACAACCAAACCAACCCGGGAAGCAATCACAATACACAACAAATCCCTCAAGTTCATCTTGTAGTGACAATATAGGAGTGGACACAAGCTTATCTTTCAATGTTTGGAAGCTCCTCTCACATTCATAAGTCTACACACACTTAACTTTCTTTTTTGAGTCAATTTTGTCATAGGGGAAGCAATAGATGTGTCACGACCCGACCCAGGGGCCGTGATTAGTGCCGGTTGGGCACCTAGACAAACACTAAATCGGATTTCCATTCATAATAACTAAGGAATTTCTCAAAATTTTGGCAGAGTTTCCTCTGTTTTACTGACTAGCCTCACGTGCAAACAGCGAAACCAGTAATAACAAACATCACTATATATATACATATGCGGTCCGACAAGGTCACCGCTGCGATAGAACCGCCCAACAAACATATCACACAAACGAAATCATACCAACATAGTTCCCATACCCACATGTATCCATAGACCTCTAAACAAATAACTGAATCATAGGACGGGACAGGGCCCCGTCATACCCTCAAACATGTACAAATGCAAAGCATAGAAAGTACGTGTACAAGTATATACCAAACGATCTGCTCCTGATGCAAGGGAGCACTTCAATGGTAGACAGAGATACTAAGAAGATGGCTCTCTAACCTATTTGTCTGTACCTGCGAGCATGAACGCAACCCCCGAAGGGAGAGGGGTCAGTACGAAATGTGTACCAAGTATGTAAAGTGGAAAGTATGAAATATGAATGGAAATAATAATTCCAACGAAATGTATAACTCAAACCTGTATGCAAACATAAATGAATATTTCTCT
>JAOTQJ010100820.1:0-17876 GCA_025642045.1 Solanum sejunctum
TGATTTTAGTTCATGAAAGTATGGTTGTTTTAGCATGTTTTGAGCTCTAAATCTTGGATCTAATCTTGGATTTGATGTGGGGTTTTGATGTGAATGTCTTAGGGGTGTTGCAACCTATTTTTTGATGGTTTTATAATAGATTTTCTTGGAAGATTGCATCTCCAAATTGCATGGCCTTTTACCCCCATTACACCCCAAGGTGTTTGATAAAATGTGCGGTTTTAGTTTCTTGAGGAAATGAAGGCCCAAAGCATGAGATATGATATGAATGATGTTATGATGATGAAAAGAACTTATGTATTTGATATAATTGACTATATGATGATGAAATGAGCTTATGCATATGATGAACTCTATATAAAGTGTTGCATTAGACCATGCCCGATCCGGGGGGATAAGGACCCGGGTAACCGAGGGAAAGGTTCGTACTTCTATAAGTAGTGATGGGGTGGCATCATCACTAATCGAGATGGAAGTTTATACTAATCAACCAAGATGGGTATTCGTAGTCATCCACCTAGGTGATGAGGCGACATTATCACCAACCGAGATGAGTTGTCGTACTCATCCACCTAAGTGAAGGGGCGGCATCATCACTAACCCCAAGGGGTTTATACCTTAGAAATATAGCTTGGTCTCTTCTACACATATGATATTCTATATGAGTATGGATTACTAAAGCATGTTTTACTTGTGCATTGATCATACATGTCATATTACTATATTATGCCTATTGCCTATCGTTATGCATTTTGGATTATGATGCTTATATCTTGTTGCATTGAATCCCACGTACTTAGTATATTCAAACATACTATGCATACTCTTGCCTACATGATATAACCATCTAGGGACTGGAGCTCCTATGATTCTTCTTGTGGCTAGATGGATTGTTCAAGTTACCTTTGGTGAGTACTCTATTCTGAGGACAAGGACTATTCTCTCACATTATGTATTAAGATTCTCTTTACTTTATCATATACTTATGACTATGAGGGTGATCCCGATATGTAGTAGAGGTGTTGTTGGACAAAGCTATGTATTTATACTATAAGTTGATTCTATTATCTCTTGACTTTATGTTACGACAAGTTCTCCCTTAGTTCCTTTAGTCCTTAATTACATTCTTCAAATGACATTTAAATTATTTTCGTGACCAAGGATGCGTAATGATATGCTATGAGGCTTATTTGTGGTTCTTCGGGTTCCCCATTTGTCGGTCATATCTAGGCTCAAGGCTTGGGTCATGACATCACTCATTAAACTAGGGAAAGGTTTGTACTTCTCCACCATGGTAATGAGGTGGCATTATCAACAATCTAGATGGGCATTCGTACTCATCTACGTAAGTAATGGGGTGACATCATTAATAACCTACTAAAGGGTTGTGCAATTAGAAATCTTGCTTGGTCTCTTCTACATATATGATATCCTGTATGAGCATGAGTTACTTAAGTATGTCTTACTTATGCATTGATCATACATGTCATATTGTTATATTATGCCTATTTCCTATTGTTATGCATTTTGATTATGATGCTTAATTTATTTTTGCATAGCATCCCACATACTTAGTATATTCAAATATACTAATGCATACTCTACATATACATGATATCACCATGTACAAACCAAAGTCCAAGTTGATCCTCCTCCTCTATGTTGCTAGTTAGGTGCTTTTCAAGCTAGATGGTGAGTCCTCCACTTCGGTGACCTTAGTCTATATTTATCCTATTATATATTGTGAGATTCTTCTTTATTGTCAATTTTGACTATAAGGGTAAGCCCAGTTACTTTGTCTTGGCCCCCGCTCTTATCTATGTATTAGAGGTATTTGTTGGACATGTTATGCATCTATGGTATGTGCTTGACTCTTGTCTCTTGACTATGATGATATGGAAGTGCTTTCCTTTAGACCCGGTTTCCCCATTCTTTTATATCTTGATGCTTGATTTTTTGCTTCCACAACCAAGGATGTGTAATGAAGCTCTAAGAGGATTGCTTGGGGTCCTTTTGGGTTCCCCTTGTGCCGTGTCACGTCTACGCCCTAGGCTTGGGTCGAGACATGTCACCCCAGCAATAAGGTATGGTAAACTTGCAACACCATAGATACCTTCCATTGATTCAATGCATACATAAAATCCCTTAATCATTATAATATCATTAGACTTGTAAATCATATAATAGGCCATCAATAACTCAAGAATTCTTGTCAAGACATTTTATCAAACACTTGGCAATGTGTAATGCTAGTTCAAAATCATGCAATTCAAGAGTGAAATAATATGAGAAAACTCATGAAACGCCCCCCAGAAAAAGTGCTCAAAAATGTGCATCGAAAGTGCTTGGAATCATAATTTCCATATATCTCAAAATCAGTGTATGATATTGAAAATCCGACTTCATATTATTATTTTTCAAGGGGAAAAAATTAAGCTAAAAATAGGTCTAATCCAAATTTTAGAGAAACTATATCGAATTTCAAAATTCAAAAAAATGGAATTCCAGTGAGGGTTTGCATTCCCGGCGCGATGAGGCCAGGACGCGCCCCTGTGTAAAATTGCCTAGTTTTCTTGTCCCGGTCCAACGCCTTTGGGTCTTGGGCCTAAGCCTCCACATACATAAAAACACCTATAATTAGTCATTTTTCAACGTCATATCATTCAAAAACATTTCCCAAAACCCTCTCTAACACTTAGACAAATGTTTCACCCAAAATTCAAGTGCCCAAATTTCATTCTGGATCTAAGGATTTCATTCAAGTTTTAATTCTCCATTCAAATTGTCTTCAAGAAAATCTCCAAAGTCTAGGTATGTGGGTTTCAACCATTGAGTCTTTTCACCCATGGTACCCAAGCTCCCCCCCCCTTTTTTTTTACATAAATTGTATGTTTCTAAGTTGATTTATTTATGTGTCTTACTTATTATGAATTTGACTATGAACTATGTTGGAGTTTCATAAAAGTGTGACTTTTAAGCATATTTTGAATTATGAATCTATGATCTATCTTGAGATTTGATGAAGGGTTTTGATATATATTACATGAGGGTATTACCAAGTATTGGTGGGTGGTTTTACATTGATTTTTCTCGCATGATTTCACTCTTGAATTGTATGATTTTGTAGCATTTCACACACGCCAAGTGTTTGATAAAATGCCTTTTAAAGATTTTTAATGTTTTGATGATCTATTGGTTGATTTATAAGTCAAGGGACTTCACGATGATTTTGGGCTTTCTAAAGATGTGTTTAAGTCATAAAAATGTTGATGATGTTGTAGGGATGGATTAAGCCCTTTTTCTCAAAGATTATACCTCTAGTGAGCCTTTGATGTTGATGTTGATGAAAGGGTAATGTCGATGATGACCCATTCTTATGTTTGAAGTTAGTCTCACCATTTAAGGTCAATTATGTTAACAGTTACTCATGCCATATCTTTATGTTTATTGCAAGTTATTAAAGTATGATTATCTTATATATTCTATGGGATTACACTTAGCACCGAGTGGACTAGAGGCAAGTATCCAAGTCCTAGAACTATGTGCCATCATAGGTGAAGGGATTAGAGGTGAGTCCCCAAATATCTAAGAGGCGAATACCCTAAATATGAGGGCTTAAGGCAAGTACCTGAGTCTAAACATGAGGCAAGTACCCAAGTCGAGGAACTAGAGGCAAGTACTTAGTTCACATAAGGCTTAGTGGATCCACTTAGGCATTAGAAGGTTCACCTTGATAAGTAACTTCCCCCTTTCTTATGATGTAGGGTAGACATGGGGATTCCAAGTTGTAGCTCACTTGGTCTTATTTTATGTCAGTTGAGGTTTCTTGTCACACTTATATATTATGTTTTATGTAAGATTAATGATTTGCAAATCATGATTTACATAAGTATTGATCATATATGTCATATTGTTATTCTGCTATCTATTGATTATCATTATGTGTTTTGACTATGTTGCCTATCTCTTATTATATTGCATCCTACATACTTAGTATATTCAAACATAGTAACACATACTCTATGCCTACATGATATCACCATGTTGGAACCAGAGCTTCTATTGATTCTCCTCCACGTGGCTAGATGGATTTTTAAAGTTTGCTTTTGGTGAGTCCTCATGTTCGGGGACAATATCTATCTTCTTTCATGCTTATGTTTAGACTACACCTTGCATATTTGAATTGCGTATTGTCATTATTGTGAGGGTGAGCCCGGTTGTTTGTCTTGGCCCATGCTAAGTTCTATGTTTAGAGGTGTTGTTGGACAAGTATGTAATGATGCTTTGAGCTTTGACTCCTTCTGACTCTTTTGATGTTTTATGATATGAAAGATGTCCCTTAGCCCCGTGTTCCCTTTTTACAATCTCTTATTGTTGTTTTATTGCTTTCGTGACCAAGAATGTGTAATGATATGTT
Source organism: Solanum sejunctum (assembly GCA_025642045.1). Taxonomy (NCBI): domain Eukaryota; kingdom Viridiplantae; phylum Streptophyta; class Magnoliopsida; order Solanales; family Solanaceae; genus Solanum; species Solanum sejunctum. The sequence goes on from JAOTQJ010100820.1 coordinate 4,418, forward strand.
GAGAGTCTTGATTGGGGTCCCATTTGGTTCCCTATTCACCGTGTCACATCTAGGCCCTAGGCTTGGGTCGTGACAACTCAATATAAATCAACCCACCAACACATAGTAAAACTCTCATGTAAGATACCTTGAAATCCATCATCAAATCTCATAATAGATCATAGTTTTATAACTCAAAACATGTATAGTCACAATAGATAAACTATCTATAATATAAGCTTGAAACAGGTAGACATTGTTTCCAATCAACATTTCATAATATCCCAATGTAATTTCTAATCATAATTCATAACAAGTAATACCTATACGTAATATAACTTGAAAACATACAACCTTCGTAAAGAAAGAAGGTTGGACTCCATGGGTGAAAGAACCCAATGGATTAAACCCACATACCTCAAACTTGGGTTTCCTTGGTGTAGACTTGAAGTATTGAATAGAGTTCTTGAGATCCCATAAGTAAAACAACTTGAAAACATGTAAATTTCATAAAAAAAGTAGGTTGGAAGAACCCAATGGATTAAACCCACATACCTCAAACTTGGGATTCTTTGGTGTAGACTTGAAGGAGACTTGAAGCTTGAATAGAGTTCTTGAGATTTAGAATTAAGCCTGGGACACTTGAATTTGAATAAAATATGTCGTTAAGTCTTGGAGAGGGTTTTGAGAGTGTCTTGAGTGATATAGAGTTGAAGAATGGCTAAGTATAGGTGCTTTTACGCATAAATAGGTATAGGGCAAGACCCCAATGCCTTAGGCGAAAACAGAAAAAATAAGCAAGTGACAACACTACTCTGCGACAGGTCTGCATTGCCAAGCCATTGTGAACAGCTTCTGTCCCCAAAAATTTTGCATAAATTAATTTTTTCTACGGGTTTTCTAAAATCTAGATTATACCTATTGCCCACTCAATTTTGCTCTCTGATCAAGAATATGAAGTCAAATTTTTGATATCATTAATAAATTTTAAGATATATAAAACTTACGATTATAGGCATTTCCAAAGTATATTTTTGGGGCTTTTTTGGGCATTTCAATATCTCCCCCTTGGGAACATTCGTCCCTGAGTATCAAAGAAATGTACATATGAGAAGTAATAATGAATATTTCAGCTTGACATGAATGCAACAAATGCATTTCAACATCATTTCAAAAATCTCAACAGAAATGTCAAAAATCACCATAAACTTGTTAACATAAATATGAATGCCTGCAAAATGACATAAGGGCTGAAACTTAAGATTTGAAATCATATAGGGCACTTAAATTAGTACCTTAGGCTTGAGTAGAGTGGAAGAGGTATGGATATCGCTTTTTTATGTCTGCCTCAGCTTCCCATATGGCACTTTACACTTGTTGGTTCTTCCAAATGACCTTGAGGAAAGCTACATCCTTGTTTCTCAATTGGTTCTTTCCTATTGAATTAAGAGAGGAAAAGATAATGAATTTATGAATCGAAGGTAAGGGACTATTAGTATGAGGGAGTATTCCCTCAAGTTCAACCAACTCTCCAAGTATACCCCATAATAAGTTGAGGATCCAAGGTCAAGGATGAACAAATTTGTAGCGGGGTGTGTCTGACTTGATTAATGAGGAGTACCGCTAATAGGTGATATTAATTTGTCCTCCCTAATGACATATACTGAAAAACTAGAGGGTGAAAAGCTTAGGCTAAAAAGAAGTGGTGAGTTTAAGAAGGCTTATTTTGAAGGTGGATTCCAAAACTCTAAGGGTGTCCCATTTCCTCAAGGCCACAAATTTCAAGGCCAAGGGTCTTCCAATGCTCCTAATAGAAAGTTTGCTAATGACAACCCTATGTGCCAAAGGTGTGGTAGAGACATAATGGTCCATGTTTGAAGCACACTAATGATTGCACCACTCTTTATGTTATTAATGCTTTTGTTTCCAAAAAGCTCCATGTTATCCCCGAATTATTGCATGAACCTTATGAAGTGTCTACCCCCGTTGGTGAGTCCATTGTTGCGAAAAAAGTTTATAGAAATTGTCTTATGTTCATTTTGCATAAAATCTTGCATTATGATTTTGTTGAATTAGATAAGGTGGACTTTGATGTCATTTTTGGGATGGATTGTTTGTGTACATATTATGCTTCTATTGATTATAAAACCTGTAGGCTTGAATTCCAATTCCTTAATGAACCCATCCTTGAGTGGGAAAGTTATGATGTGGTGGTCAAGGGCAGATTTGTTTCTTGTCTTAAGGCCCAAAAGTTGATTTCTAAGAGGTGTCTCTATCATCTTGTGAGGGTTAGGGATGTTGAGTCCAAGGTCCTTCCTGTAGAGTCGGTTCTGATGGTTAATGAGTTCCTTAATGTCTTTATCAATGAGCTTCCTACTATTCCTCCTGAAGGAAGATAGATTTTGGTATAGACTTCCTTCCCGACACTTAACCCATTTCTATCATCTCTTATCGTATGGCCCTGGCGGAGTTAAAGAAGTTGAAGGAACAATTGAGGGATTTGTTGAAAAAGGGTTTTTTAAGGCCTAGTAAGTCACCTTAGGGTGCACCGATTTTGTTTGTGAAAAAGAAGGATGGTTTTCTCAGAGTGTGCATTGATTATCGACAACTTATTAGAGTCACCATAAAGAACAAGTACCCTCTTCCAAGGATTGGTGACCTTTTTGATCAACTTCTAAGGGCTTGACACTTCTCTAAGATTGATTTTCGGTCCGGGTATCACCAAGTCAAAGTGGGAGAGAGTAACATTCCCAAGACGACCTTTCAGACTAGGTATGGGAACTTTAAGTTTGTGGTTATGTTCTTTGGGTTGACTAATGCACCGACTATATTTATGGATCTTATGCATAGTGTCTTCAAACCTATCGTGACTTGTTTGTGGTAGTTTTTATTGATGATATCTTGATTTGTTCCCATAGTAAGGAGGAACATGTGGATTACTTGAGGGTGGTGTTGCAAATCTTGAGGGAGGAGAGGTTGTATGTAAAATATGAAAAATGTGAGTTTGATTGAAAGAGCTTGCTTTTCATGGGCATATGGTGTCGGGTGATGGCATTAAGGTAGACCCTAAGAAAATGGAGGTGATTAAAAATTGGCTTAGACCTTTTACTCCATTGTAAATTAGATTTTTCTTGGGTTTGGTGGGTTATTACCGGAGGTTTGAAAATGGTTTCTCTTCTGTTCTTATCCTATGACTAAGTTAACACAAAAGAAGGAGAAATTTGTATAGACCAATGAGTGTGAAAAGAGTTCCAAACTTTGAATGATAAGCTTGTCTCTACTACTATCTTGTCTCTACTTGAAGGGTTGGAAGGGTTTGTTATATATTGTGATGCATCAAATGGTAAGGTAATAGTGTATGCCTCTAGATAACTTAAGGTGCATGAAAAGAATTATCCCAGCCATGATCTTGAATTAGCGGCCATATTATTTGCTTTGAAAATTTGGTGGCACTAATTGTATGGGTTTTATGTTGATGTCTTTACCAACTATAAGAGTTTCCAATATGTGTTCACCCAAAAAGATCTTAACTTGAGACAAAGAAGGTGGTTAGAGCTCCTTAAAGATTATGATATAAGTGTGCATTATCACCCTGGTAAAACTAATATTGTGGTCGATGCTCTATTTAGGGTGTCTACGGATAGTCCAGCTCATGTTGATGATGGTGGCAAAGAGGTGACCAAAGAGGTTCATCGGTTGTCTAGATTAGGGTTTAGGTTTGTAATGATGGTGTAGTGGTTGTTGATGGTTTTAAATCTTCCTTAATTGTGGAAGTCAAGGCAAAATAAGATCTTAACCCCGCCTTGCTAGCGTTAAAGTCCTTGGTGAGATATGGTAAAGTGGAGGTTTTCACCCAAGAGGGAGATGGTGCCTTTAGGTACCAAAGGTAGATTTTGTGTGCCTAGTATTGATGACTTGAGAAAGAAGATTTTAGATAAGGCTCATAATTCTTCCTATTCCATTCACCACATTTCTGCAAAGATGTATAGAGACTTGAGGAAAGTGTATTGGTGGGTGATATGAAGAGAGACATTGCTAAGTTCATATCCATATGTAATAATTTCCAACAAGTGAAAGCCAAACATCAAAGGCCGAGTGGCTAGACCAATATATAGAGATTCCTACTTAAAAGTGGGAGGAAATCAATATGGATTTTGTGGTTTGGTTGTCTAAGACTAGGAAGCATTTTGACTCTATTTGGGTTGATGTAGATAGAATAACAAAGTCGGATCACTTCCTATAGATCAAAACTAATTATGGTGCCGAAGATTATGCCAAGTTGATCCATGGGTTGGTTAGATTGCATGGGGTGCCCTTGTCTATCATTTTGGATTGTGGTGATCAATTCACTTCTCACTTTTGGAGGTCCTTCTAAAGAGGTCTTGGTACCAAGGTAAAGCTTAGCATGACCTTTCACCCTTAAATGAATGGATAATCCGAGATAACTATCCAAACCCTTAATGATATGCCTAGAGCTTGTGTTTTGGAGTTTACCGGTAGTTGGGATGAACTTCTTCCACTCATTGAATTTTCTTACAACAATAGATGCCACTTAAGCATTGGTATAATTCCTTTTGAAGCTCTTTATGGTAGGCATTGTAGATCCCCGATTGGGTGGTTTGAAGTGGGGGAAATGGGTTTTCTAGGTCTGAATTTGGTTATGGAATCCATGGAGAAGGTAAGGTTGATTAGGGAGATGCTGAAAATAGATCAAAGTAGACAAAAGTCCTATTCTAATGTGAGAAGAAGAGATCTTGAGTTTAAGGTTAGTGACTAGGTTGACTTGAAAGTCTCACCTATGGAGGGTGTAGTTCGATTTGTCAAGAAGGGTAAATTGAGCCCAAGTTTTGTGGGTCCTTATAGAGTGTTGAGGAGGATTGGTAAGGTGGCCTATGAGTTGGAGTTGCCCATTGATATGAATATAGTTCATCCAGTCTTCCATGTATCTATGTTGAGAAAGTGTGTGGGTCACCCAAGTGTTATCATACCTTTGGATGTTGTAAGTGTGGTAGATAATTTGATTTATAAGGACGTTCTATTAGAAATTTTGGATAGACAAGTGAAGAGGTTAAGAAATAAAGATGTAGCTTCCGTCAAGGTCCTTTGAAGGAACCAACAAGTTAAAAGTGCTACATAGGAAGGCGAGACGAACATGAGAAAGTGATATGTATACCTCTTCTACTCTACTCAAGTGCCCAAAAATGCCCTAAAAATGCCCTTTATCAGGGTGAAACGCCCAAAAATGCCCTAAAAATGTGCTAAAAATGTGCTTCGAAAATGCCCAGAATTGTAGTTTCCATATATCTCAAAATTCGTAGATGATATCAAAAATCTGACTTCATATCCTTTATCAAGGGGCAAAATTAAGTTGGATTGGGTATAACTCAGATTTTAGAAGACCTGTAGCAAAAATTAATTTTCGCAAAATTTTTGGGGACAAAAGTTGTCCACAATGGCTCCTTGATGCAGACCTATCACGGAGCAGTGTTGTCACTTACTTATTTTTCCTACTTCGGCCTAAGGAATATGGCTCTTGGACGCATGCCCATTTATGCATGAAAACACCAATACTTAGTCATTTTTCAACTCTGTATCACTCAAGACACTCTCAAAACCCTCTCTAAGACTTAACCAAATATTTGATCCAAATTCAAGTGTCCCAAGCTTAATTCTGGACCTCAGGAACTCTATTCAAGCTTCAAGTCTCCTTAAAGTCTATACTAAGAAAACCTAAGTTCGAGGTATGTGAGTTTCATCCATTGGGTTCTTTCACCCATGGAGTGTAATCTTCCTCTTTCTTTTTTAATGAAAATTGCATGTTTTCAAGCTGTATTACTTATAGGTATTACTTATTATGAATTATGATTACAAATTATGTTGGGGTTTTATAAAATGTTGATTGGAAACAAATGTCTATCTATTTCAAGCTTATATTCTGAGATGGTTTAACTATTGTGACTATGCATGTTTTGAGTTATGAAACTATAATATATTATGAGTTGATGATCGATTTCAAGGTATCTTATATGAGGGGTTTACTATATGTTGGTGGGTTGATTTACATTGAGTTTTCACATATTATTTCACTCTTAAATTACATGATTTTGAACTAGCATTACACACTCGCCAAATGTTTGATAAAATGTCTTGACAAGGATTCTTGAGTTATTGATGGGCTCTTGCATGGTTTACGAGTCTAATGATGTTATGATAATTAAGGGATTGTATGTATGCATTGAATCTATGAAAAGTATCCATGGTATTGCAAGTTGACCACACCTTGTTGAGGGGGTAAGAAGCCTCAATCACCTTGTCGGGGGGTGGCATGCCCGTACTACCATGTTGAGTGGTATATAGTTAAATCACCTTGTCGAGGGTGGCATGCCTATACTACCACATTGAGGGGTATGTACCTCAATCACCTTGTCGTGGGGTGGCATGCCCATACTACCACATTGAGGCGTAAGTATCTCAATCACCAAGGGGGTAGCATGCCTTGAAGTTCAAGTGATAGTTTGCTTGGGTTATGATGATTATGGTCTGTTCCTACATATGTAATCTATATTTTCAAGTTATACGATTTACAAGCATGTTTTACCTTAAGCATTGATCATGCATGCAATATTGACAATATACTTATCCATTGCTTATGATTATGCATTTTGACTATGTTGCCTATGGCTTGTTGCATTGCATCTTAATACTAAGTACATTCAAATGCACTAATGGATGCTCTATGCCAACATGATTTTACCGAACCGAAGCACCTCCCAATCATCCTCCGTGTGGCTAGTTCGGTGCTTTGGAGATAAGCCTTAGTAAGCCCTCAACTTCGAGAATACTTTCTATGCTACTCTTATCATTTGCTATTTCTTTATGTTGAACTCTTGAAACTATGAGGGTGAGCCTACAAAGTGTCTTGACCACCGCTCCAATCTACGTTTAGAAGTGTTGTTGGAACAATTTATGTATCCATACTTTGAGCTTTGGCTTTTTTATGCTTTAGAAATATCAAGACTTTCCTTAGTCCTCTTTTGCTTTTTTACATCTCTTGTTTGTTGTTATTTTGCTTCTGCAACCAAGGATATATGATTGATATGATAAAAGGGTTTTGGGGGTTCCCTCGGGCTACTTATTCGCCATGTTATGTCTAGGGCCTAGGTTTGAGTCATGACCAACTTGGTATCAGAGCACTAGGATATTAATGGTCCTCAAAATCTAACACATCACATTGATTAGAGTCTTGTTCATGGTTTTGAAGTGCACCACAACTATGAGTGAGAGACTATGAGGCATTTTAGGAAATGTTTCCCTTCTTCAGGATCTATGTCATGCTATAGAAGTTAAGGTAAGGATTTTCCTCTAACGAATGTTCTTTGATATTTAGATCATACCTATTCAAAGAAGATGACTAAGAAGAGCCCATTCACCTGAGGATCAACCGGCCCCTCCCACTCCTCAAGATAGGGTAGTGGCCTGTGATGAGTTCTGGGATGCTATCACCATGTTAACTCATGCTATGACCAACCAAATTAACAAGGGACCCAAGCTCCTTATGTTCCCACTCCTTCCTCAAGGATAAGGGATTTTACATGGATGAATCCACCAAAGTTCCATGGGTCCAAGGTGGAGGTTGATGAAATGACCCCAAAACGTGCCCAAAAATGTGCCTCGATAGTACCTAAAATCATAATTTACATATATCTTAAAATTCATGCATGATATCAAAAATCTAACTTCTTATTCTTGGTCAGTGGGTCAAATTGAGTGGGTGATGGGTCTAACTCTGATTTAAGAGTAACTGTAGCAAAATTTGAATATCGTAAATATGAGATTTCGAGTGATAATCTACGCCCCTAGCGCGACATGCCAAGGGCGAGCTACTGGGTGTATTCTTATACACTGCTTTTCTATCTTGGTCCAAGACTTTGGTGTCTTGGGACTAAGTGTATCCATGAGTGAAAATACCTATACTTAACATTATTTAACCCTCATATCATTCAAAATATCTCCAAATAGCCTCTCAAACACTTACACGATATTTCATCTCCAAATTTCAAGTCCTAAAAGTCATTTGGATCTTAAGGTTCTTATTTAAGCTTCAAGTCTCCATCTCCAATCTTCTTCGAGCATTCTTCAAAGTCAAGGTATGTGGGTTCCTTTCACCCATGATGCCCAACCTTTCTTTTACCTAAAAGTACATGATTTTAAGTTGATTTACTCATAGGTCTTGGTTATTATGAATTTCACTGCAAATTATATTGGGGTTGTATGAAATTATGAAAGTTTTAGTATGTTTTGAGCTATGAATCTTATATTTATTGTGAGATTAGATGAAGGGTTTTGATGTATATTTCTTAGGGTGTTACCAAGTATCGATTGATGGTTTTACATTGAACTTTCTAGAAGGAATTCACTCTAAAATTACATAGCTTTACACTAGCACTACACACCAGCCAAGTGTTTGATAAAATATCCACTTGATATATTTTGAGGAATTAGAGGTCCAATGCATGTCTTATGAGTTGAATAACTTTATGATGATGAAAGGAATGTAGGTATATGATATTATCTCTATAGTGTTGGGAATTGACCAAGAATCTCTCGGGAGGCTGTAGGCTTGGGTAACCTTGTTGAAGGGTTTGTACCTTGATCACATTGCTCGAGAGGTGGTAGGCCCATGCAACTATGTCTAGGGATTTGTACATTGATAACCATGTTGAGGGGTTTGTACTACATCAAGCATGTTTGGGGGGGTTGTACCTTATCAACCATGTTGGGGGTTCGTACCTCATCAACCAATTAAAGGGTTTGTACCTCATTCGCCTCTCCAAGGTGATTGCAAGCATTGTATGTGAACTAATAATGGTCACTGCTTACACATGTATTATGTTGTTTATAAGCATGGTTTACTACAAGAATCTTTCACGCATGCCATATTGTTATATGCTACTCATTGCTTATGCTTATGCATTTTGATTATGTTACTTATCTCTTCTTGCATTGCTTCCTACATACTTAGTACATTGAAAGTACTAACGTATACTCTATGCCTATATGACATCACCATGTAGGAACCAGAGGCCCACTTTAGCATCCTTCTCTACGTGCCTATTATGATTTCTCCCAAGCTTGTTGGTGAGTACTCCATTGTGCTAAGACTATCTTTCTTTTATGTATGTATGGACTATGAGGGTGAGCCCGATTGCTTGTCTTGGCCCCCGTAAGTTCTATGGTTAGAGGTGTTATTGGACATATTATGCATCTGTATTATGAGCCTTGACTCTCTTGTTCTTAATACTTATGTTATAGAGATTCCCCTTAGTCTCCTTTGCATTTATTTCGAATCTATTATGTCATTTACTTATTTTAATGACCAATGATGTGTAATGATATATTAAGAGGATTGCTTGGGGCCCCTTCGGGTTCCCCATGCACTGCGTCATGTTTAGTCCCTAGGCTTGCGTTAGGACAAATTTGGCATCAGAGCACTAGGTTGCTAATGGTCCTTAGCATCCAACACATCGTGTTGATTAGAGGCTTATTCATGGTTGTGTTATGCACTTCAATTATGAGTAAGATGCTATGAGACATTTTAGAAAATATTTCCCTTGTTCTTACTGTATGTTGTGCTATAGAAGTTATGGTAAGTTTTCCCCCTAATGATTGTTCTTTGCTATGCTAGATAATGCCTAACACAAGAGGAAGAAAGACTACATACCCGATGAATAACTGGCTAATAATGAGCTCCAGGATGCTCTCACTTTGATTGCACAAGTTGTGGCTAATCAAGACAACCAAGGGGACCAAGAACCTTATGCTCTTACACCAACATCTCCAGTAAGAGACTTCATGAGGATGAATCCCTCAGAATTCTATGGACCAAATGTGAATGAGGACCCTCAAGAGTCCATTGATGAGGCCCACAAGATTTTTGGCTATTATGAGTGTTAGGTCAGAGGAGAAGGCGGAGCTGGTGGTTTACCAACTCAAAGGGGTAGCATAAATATCATACAATCAATGGAAGGAGGAGAAGGGGGTCAACAATGTGGTACTTTGGGAGTAGTTCAAGGTGGCTTTTCTTAATCAGTTTTTCCCTCTTGAGCTTAGGGAAGCCAAATTGGTGGAAATTATGAATTTGAGACAAAGGTCTTTGTGTGTGAGGGAGTGTACCGTTAAGTTCAACCAACTTTCAAAGTATGCCCCGCACTTGGTTGCCGACTCAAGGTCTAGGATGAATAAATTTGTGATGGGTGTCTTCGATTTAGTAAGCGAAGAATGCTAGTCTGCTGTGTTGATTACTAACATGGACTTGTCTTGTTTGATGATCGATGCCGAAAACATAGAGGAGGAAAAGTTAAGGAACATGAGGAGTCATGAGGCCAAGAGGGCCTATTTTGATGGTATATTCTAAAGTTGAAAGGGTGGTCGGTTCCATCAACGCCAAGGGTCTTCTCATGCATTTCATAAGAGAATGCCAATTATTTTCCAATGGCCCAAGGTGTTGGGGGTATAGTTCCTAATGGAGGGTGTTCAAAATATAGTAAGTGTCATAGTGGCTCGAGCTTGAGGGATACTAATACTTGCTATGGTTGCAGGGAAGTTGGGTACAAGGTGTTGGATTTCCCTCGAAATTACAAAGGTAAAGAGGTTCGTCCACAATGTGCTAATGCGGTTCCTTTTGGGAGAGGTGATCAACAAAGTGGTGCTCTAATGCACAATCAATTTTATGCTTTGCATGAGAGGCAAGAGGTTGATAAGGTACCTGATGTTGTCACCTGTATATTGAAAATCTTTGATTTTGATGTGTATGCATTTATTGATTCGGGTGCTACTCTTTCTTTTATTACCCCCTTTGTTGCCAAAAAGTTTCATGTTGAGCTCAAATTGTTGTGTGAGTCATATGAGGTGTCTACTTCTATTTGTGCATCTATTATTGCTTGAAATATCTATAGAAATTGTCTCATTTATATCTTGCATAATATATTTCCTTGTGATCTTATTGAGTTGGATATGGTTGATTTTGATGTCATTCTTAGGATGGATTGGTTGCATGCGTACTATGCCTCAATTAATTGTAGGACCTGTAGGGTCAAATTCCAATTCCCAAATGAACCCGTCCTTGAGTGGGAGAGTCGTGATGTGGTGGTTAGCGTAGATTTATCTCTTTCATTAAAGCCCGTAAGTTGATCTCTAAGGGGTATATTTATCATCTTGTGATGGTTAGGTATGTGGAGTTCGAAATGCTTCCCATAGAGTTGGTTTCGATTGTAAATGAGTTTCTTGATGTATTTCCAAATGACCTTCCTGATGTCCCTCCCATGAGGGAGATAGGTTTTAGTATAAACCTCCTCCGCGATACTCAACTTATCTCTATCCCCCCTTACCTTATGGCCCCAGTAGAGTTAAAGGAGTTGAAAGGAGCAATTGAGTGAGTTGTTGGAGAAGGGTTTTATTTTGCCCAGCCAATCACCTTAGGGTGCACCAGTGTTATTTGTAATAAAGAAGGATGGGTCTCTTAGAATTTGTATTTACTACCGGCAATTCAATAGTGTCACCATCAAGAATAGGTATCCTCTTCCAAGAATTGATGATTTGTTTGACTAATTGCAAGGGGCTATCTACTTCTCTAAGATTAACCTTCAGTATGGGTATCACCAAGTGAAGGTGAGGGAGTATGATATTCCCAAGATGACTTTTCGAACCAGGTATGGGCATTATGAGTTTGCTGTGATGTCTTTTGGATTGACCAATACACTGGTTATCTTCATGTATCTTATGCATAGGGTCTTCAAACCCTACATTTATTCATTTGTTGTGGTCTTTATTGATGATATTTTGATCTATTCTCATAGTAAGGATTTGAGGGTATTGTCGAAAAGATTGAAGGAAGAGAAGTTGTATGCTATGTATGAAAAATGTGAATTTTAGTTAAAGAAGGTTACCTTCTTAGGTAATGTGGTATCGGGGAATGGTATTAAGGTGGATCCTAAAAAGATGGATATTAATAAAAATTGGACCAGACCATTGACCTCATCGGATATTAGGAGCTTCTTGGGCTTTGCAGGTCATTATCAGAGGTTTGTGAATGAGTTCTCTTCTATTACTTCTCTCATGACTAAATTGACCCAAAAGAAGGCTAAGTTTTTATGGATCGATGATTGTGAAAAGAGCTTCCAAACCTTGAAAAACAAGCTTATGTACGCTCCTATTTTGTCACTACCAGAAGGGCTAGAGGGGTTTGTTGTCTATTATGATGCTTTTTGAGTTGGTTTGGGTTGTGTTCTAATGCAAAATGGTAAGGTGATAGCTTATGATTTTAGGCAACTCAAAGTACATGAAAAGAACTATCCTACCCATGATCTTCAACTAGCTGTCGTGGTATTTGCGTTAAAGATATGGCATCATTATTTATATGGGGTGCATGTTGATGTATTCACTGATCATAAGAGCTTCCAATATGTCTTTACATAAAAAGATCTCAACTAAAGACAAAGAAGGTGGTTAGAACTTCTTAAGGATTATGACATGATTACGCACTATCATCTCGGTAAGGCTAATCTGGTGCCAGATGCTTTGAGTAGGGTATCAATGGGTAACCTAGCTCATGTTGATGATGATGGCAAAGGGGTGGCAAGGCAGGTCCATCGGTTGGCTAGATTGGGGATTAGGTTGGAAGAAGTTGATAATATAGGTGTTGTTGTTGTTGATGTTTATAAATCTTCATTAGTTGAGGAGGTAAAAGCTAAGCAAGATCTTGACCTGCTTTGTTAGAATTGATGGCATTGGTAAAAGATAGTAAGGTGGAGGTTTTCTCCCAAGGGGGAGATGGTATCCTTTAGGTTGGGTGTACCTTTTGTTGATGGCTTGAGAGAAAGGATCCTTGATGAGGCACATGGTTTTTCCTATTTTATTAACCCCGGTTCTATAAATATATATAGAGATTTGAGAGAAGTGTATTGGTGGAGAGGCATGAAGAGGGACATTGCTAACTTTTTTTTCGATTATCATAATTGCTTACAAGTCAAAGCCAAACAACAAAGGCTGGGTGGTTTAACTTAAGACATAGAGGTTCTTACTTGAAAGTTGGAAGAGATTAATAAGGATTTTGTAGTTGGGTTGTCCAAGATTAGAAAGGGTTTTGATTCCATTTGGGTTGTGGTTGATAGGATGACAAAATTGGCTCACTTTCTACCGATTAAGACTATATATAGGGCTGATGATTATGCTAAATTATACATTCATGAGTTAGTGAGATTGTATGGGTACACTTGTCTATCATATCAGATTGTGGAGTCTAATTCACTTCACGCCTTTGGAGGTCCTTCCAAAAGGGTCTTAGTATAAGAGTTAAAATTAGCATGGCCTTCCATCTGCAAACGGATGTCCAAGCTAAAGGACTATCCAAACTCTTGAGGACATGCTAAGGGCTTGTGTATTGGATCTTAATGGTAGTTGGGATGATCATCTTCCATTGATT
>JAOTQJ010100820.1:17976-31739 GCA_025642045.1 Solanum sejunctum
TCCAAACTCTTGAGGACATGCTAAGGGCTTGTGTATTGGATCTTAATGGTAGTTGGGATGATCATCTTCCATTGATTGAGTTTGCCTATAACAATAGCTATCATTCTAGCATCGGTATGACTCCTTTTAAAGCTATCTATGGTAGACGTTATATATCACTGGATGGGTGCTTTGAGGTTGGTGAGGTGGCTTTTTTAGGACCAGATCTGGTTATGTAGGCTCTTGAGAAGGTTAGGATGATTATAAAAAGATTGAAGATGGCCCAAAGTCACCAAAAGTCCTATGCCAATGTGAGGAGAAGGAATCTTGAATTCAAAGTTGGTGATTGGGTTTATTTAAGAGTTTCACCCATGAATGGTGTAGTTCATTTTTGTAAGAAGATTAAGCTAATCCATAGATATATGGGCCCGTATAGGGTGATGAGGAGGATTTATAAGGTGGCCTATGAGTTAGAATTGCCTAGTATAATGGAATTGGTTCATCTGGTCTTCTATGTGTCTATGTTAATGAAGTATGTAGGTAATCCTAATGCTATTGTGCCTCTTGATGTTGTAGGGGTAGTTGAAGATATTTTGACATATGAATAAGTTCTATTATAGATCTTGTATAGACAAGTGAAGAGGTTGAGGCACAAGGATGTTGTTTCTGTTAACGTCCTTTGGAGGAATCAACAAGTCGAGAGTGGTACATGGGAGGCCAAAGCGGACTTGCAATGATATCCTTATCTCTTCCATCCTACTCAAGCCTAAGGTACTAGTTCTAAGTCTTTTATGTGATTCTATATCTCATGATCCATCCCCTAAGTCATTTGCATGTATTGATGTTTATATTGACCAAGTTCATGATGATTTTACACTTATCATGAGATTTTGAAAATGATGTTCTAAGTGTATTGTTGCATTTATGTTGGGGCTGATATCTTCATGATTAATCTTCTTATATACGTTTCTTTGACATTTGAAAATGAATGTTCCCAAGGGGAAGATATCTAAACGATCCCAAAAAGTGCCTGAAATGTGCCTCGGAAGTGCCCAAAATCATAATTTTCATATATCTCAAAATTCGTGCGTAATATCAAAAATTTGACTTTATATTCGTTTTTAGAGAGGTCAAATTGAGTGGGGAATGGGTCTAACCCCAATTTAAGAGTAACCGTAACAAAATTTGAAAATCACAAAAATGGGATTTCCAATGACGATTTGCGCCCCTAGCGCGATGCGTCAGGGGTGCACTACTATGTATTTGTATATACTGTTTTTCTATCTTGTTCCATGACTTTTAGATCTTAGACCTAAGTGTATATCTATACTTAAGCTTATTTCACCCTGATATCATTCTAGACATTCCCAAATACCCTCTCAAACACTTTGGCAATATTTCATCTACAAATTTCAAGTCCCAAAACTCATCTGGAACTTAAGGTTCTCATTCAATCTTCAAGTATCCATCTCCAATCTCTTTAAGGATTCTCCAAAGTCAAGGTATGTCGGTTTCTTTCATGTGTTCCTTTCACCCATGCTGCCTAAGATTTCTGTTACCTAAAATTGCATGATTTTAAGTTGATTTACTCATGGGTCTTACTTATTATGAATTTCACTGAACATTATATTGGGCTTTTATGTAATTATGATTGTTTTAGCTTGTATTGAGCTATGAATCTAAGATCTATTGTGAGATTGGACGAAGGGTTTTGATGTATATTACTTGAGGGTGTTACCAAGTATCTATTAATGGTTTTTCATTGAATTTTCTAGCATGAATCCACTCTTGAATTTCATGAATTTATCCAATACTACACACCCGCCAAGTGTTGGATAAAATGTCTAATTGATGTATTTTAAGGAATTGAAGGTCCAATGCATGTCTTATGAGTTGAATGACTTTATGATGATGAAAGGAATGTATGTATATGATATATCTCCATAGTGTTGGAAATTGACCAAGCCTCACTTAGGAGGTTGTAGGCCCAAGTAGCCTTATTGAGGGGTTTGTACCTCCATCGCCTCGTTCAAAAGGTGGTAGGCCTATGCAACAATGTCGAGGGGTTTGTAGCTTAATAACCATGTTGAGGGGTTCGTACCTCATCAACCATGTTGAGGGATTTGTACCTCATCAACTAATTGAGGGGTTTGTACATCATTTGCCTCTCCAAGGAGGTGGTAGTCCTTGGATATGCACTAATAACAGTCACTCCTTACACATGTGTTATGTTTTTTTATAAGCATGGTTTGCTATAAGAGTCTTTCATGCATGCCATATTGTTATATGCTACACATTGCCTATGCTTATATATTTCAGTTATGTTACTTATCTCTTGTTGCATTGCATTCTACATACTTAACATATTCAAATATACTAACGTATTCTCTATGCCTACATAATGTCACTATGTAGGAACCAGAGCCCCACTTTAGCATCCTTCTCTACGTGGCTAGTACAATTTCTCCCAAGCTTGTTGGTGAGTCCTCCATTTCGGGGATGATATTTATGATCTCATGCTATGTTCTACGACTTTCTTTTATGTATGTATTGACTATGAGGGTGAGTCCGGGTTCTTTTATTTTCCCCCGCTAAGTCCTATGGTTAGAGGTGTTGTTGGACATGTTATGTATATATGTTATGAGCCTTGATCCTCTTATTCTTGATATTTATGCTATAGAGCTTTCGCTTAGTCCTTTTTGCCCTTATTTCTAATCTATGATGTCATTTACTTGCTTCCACGATCAATGATGTGTAATGATATTTTAAGAGGCTTACTTGGGGTCCTTTCGGATTCTCCATGCGCCGTGTTACGTCTAGGCCCTAGACTTGGATCGTGACAGAAGATCCCCAATAATTCATTGACGAGGTGTATAAGTTATTGTTCATCATGGGGTTTAATTCAGAGGAAAAAGCGAAGTTGGCGGCCTACCAAGTCAAAGGGGTGGCTCAAACATGGTTCACTCAATGGAAGATGGAGAAGGAGAATGTCAATGCTATCCCTTGGGAAGAGTTCAAAATAGCATTTTTGGGCGTTTCAAAAAGAATCTTTTAAAATTATAAATTACATAAACAAAATGAGTTGGTATTATGTACTTAAAATGAGTATTTCATTTATTTTTTAGTCAAATATCATTTATTAATGGTAATTATTGTTCCTCTTCATTTGCTATGTCCTTCTGCAGTAAGTGACATTATTGTTGCCATTATTTAAACATTCACAAAGCGTGTGTTTGAGTTTATTGGTAAATAGTATAGCATAATGCTCAAAAAATGAGTATTAGAAAATCATTATTTTTCAATACATGTATTTTAGTGTTACTACTTTTTTTTTCTTAGAATACTATGTTCCTTAATATCACCATCAAACATGTGTTTCATTTTTATTATGATATTTCTTTCCAACACCTTTCTAATTTTTGTTTTCACATATCTTACTAAATCACAACCAGAGAATAATTTTTATAAAATATAAAGAAATCAATGAAATTATTAGAGCAATAAAATTCTTATCAATTAAGAAATGGGCCTTTTAAATAAGAACTTGATTTTAAAATATACTTATCTTGAAAATTGGATGAATGTTTGGATTCCTATTGCATATAAAGTGATCCATTTCAATATTAACAATCCTATATTTCATCTTTGAATGAATTAAATCTACAAATACTAATGAAAGACAAAAGCAATAATCATTTCTACTTATGTATACATAATGTGTGCTTAAGATAATTATTTTAAGTATTGTGTAACAACCTGACCTAAAGTCTAGTCTTCACACGGCAAATAAGATACCCAAAAGTACCTCACTCAATCTATCTCTAGCATCTTAAGCATTCATAGGCATTAAGTTAAACTTTTTGAGGGAAAAAAGTAAGGGAAAAGGGACTAAGGTCCAATTTGACAATGAAGCAACATCAAAAAGCTGTGAGAATACTACAATCAACTTATTTGTCCATACGCATACCAACTACATCATAAACGGATAAGACTAGTATTGATCAATCTCCCTCAAACAAAAAGGAATCCATAATAAGGGGATATAGGAAGTAAAATCCTCAAAAGGGCTACAAATAGATTGTCTTAAACAAAACAAAGATACAAGATAGAAAGAAAAAGTGGAGAAGTCCCAAACTAAAGGGCTCATCACGAACAATAAAGCAAGCCTTGAACGTCGAAAACTAGTCTCGAGTTGGTAAAGGAGTGCCTGTCCTTACATAATTAAATCATGCAAGAAAAATATGTATTAGTGTATTTGAATGTACTATATATGTTAGATGAAATGTATGGATGGAATTATAATCCCATCATTATTAAGCATAACAAATAAGGATACATAGGTAAGCTTAAACATGAATAAGGAATATGACTCAAGATCAATATGAGACAATGCATATGAAAGCACATAAGTGAAAGTAAAATATAAGATCACAAGCTTATAAGAATAAACCTTAACCACCATATAAGACCATGTGAGGTACGACATGGAATCCAACAAAACCCCCTACGTTGACATGGGGAAACCACTTGCCGGGTGGAGCTCCGTCAACCTTTGCATGCATCATAATAACATGAATGACCTACATGGATCCATTAGCCTAGACTACATGGGCTCCTATGGTGGCACATAGTTAATATGACAAAGGGTTGCTTCTAAGATTCCCTTATCTAACCTCACCACAAGGTCAAATTCGGTGCTAAGTCATCCCATAGAATCTTTAAAGTTCAACTTAGAATCATAAATAGAAATCAAAAGAGTAGCTTGAACTTAGGAAGCCCCAAGTGACAATTGTCCTTGCATCTTGGGTACTTTTCTTAAACATCCTTTAGGGTAATTAACATCAAACTCAATAATATCTTTGATAAACTTAACTTTGAAATGCTTCATTAATGCCATAATTATAATCATAAGTCATAGAAAACTTTACTTGAGAACTAGGTGGACTTAGTTTTATCATGAAAAAAATCATAAATAACATAAGTCACAGGAAATTTCTTTTAAAAGGAACATCGAAAATGCTCAACCTCAATCATATCGAAAATCATCATGGAATCAACATCATACTTCAAATATACATATATTTACTTAAAAAAGTAATTGACAACTTCATAAGTATCATTGAATAACATAAATATAATGAAATTATCAAAAGCATGCATATCAACTTGAGAAACTTAAAGAAAAGTGTAAAATAATTAATAGGGAACTTTATAGATGAAAGATTTCCCATAAATCAGCTTACATACCTGGAGAAACTAGAGAGAAATGGGATTTAATGCTTTTAGGGAAGAAACCTTGGAAATCCTAGCCTTGTTCTTGAGAGCCCCTTTTTGCTTTAGAAAATTAGAGAGTAATGAATGAGGGAATGAATGAAGGGATTAGGGCTTAGGGATTGACATAGCACCTCTTTTTCATCCATAAAATGATATAGTTTAGGAAAGGATAAAACAACAACAACAACAACATACCCAAGTGCCTCAAAAGGCTCCCGCTCATAAAGGGGTGGGGGTGGGGGGTCGTATGTACGCAACCTAACCCCTATTTTTAAAAATATAAAGCGGCTGTTTCCAGATGTCCCATGAAGAGCGTCGAAAGTTGCATTGACTAACTGCTACTTCACAAATAAAAAAAGTGCAGATTGTTTAAAGAGCCATTTTTCTTTATTCCGTCATAATCCAAGGACAAAAATAGTCAATGTTTGGCTCCATCCGAGATTGATGGAAAAGTTTATGAAAGGATAGAAATAACAAAATTATCCCTCATTAAAAATACTATGATCGACCTACGAAACCCCGATTATGGGCTGTAAGTCAATCCACGGGCCATAAGTCAATTTATCTGCTAGTATATCTAAAATTTTCTGAAAATTGACTTTGCTAGACTTCTAACCATAAAGCATCAGTGAAACATCTTATGGGCTATGGTTGGACTCATAGAGTCCTTCCTGACTCAACCATTTTCCTCATTTCCTTGGCCTTACCCATAAAAGAATTCTATGACTCGTAAACCATTCAATGGGTCATCTGATAACTAATAAGTCACTTTCTTGAAAACTCCAGATTTCCTCTATGTTTGGGGTCCCACTCATGAATCATCTATAGGTCATAAGGCTTCTTATGAGTCGTTACATGGTCTGTCGATTACCTTACAATTAGAAACTTTTTCCATTCCTAAAGATCTATGTTTGAGAACCAAACTAACAGGTCATATGTCAACTTACGGGCCAAGAGCCACCCTGAAAACCAAGCTCCAGGCTATGTTTTAGGCCAACTTTTTTGTACTCAAGGCACCTAAATTAGAGATCATTACAATATCTCTCCCTTGGGAACATTCATCCCTGAATGTCGTTAGAGGTAGGCTCTAAAGAGTAAATGAGTAGCTAATAACCCAATATGCATCCAAAAATGCAAGCCAAACACCATTTCTAAAAAATTTCAGATTTCATACTTAAAACATATCTCAAAACAGTTCATAAATATCAAAATAAATGCATACATCATGAGAACCTAAAATGCATGAAATTTTAGGTTTTTGGAAGAAATTCTTAATACATTAGGCTTGAGTATAATTGAGTAAATGTGGATAGCGCTCCATCATATCCCCTTCCACTTCCCATGTAGCACCCTCGACTTGTTGGTTTATCCAAGCACCTTGGTGGTTGTAACTTCCTTGTTCTTTAGCTTCTCCACTTGCCATTCTAGAATTTCCATCGATATCTCTTTGTAACTTAAATCCTCTTCAATATTCATATCATGCAAAGGAACTATGAAACTTAGGTCACCTATGAATTTCCTCAGCACCAACATATGAAATACCAGATGAATCAAGTGCAAATCATTGGGTAAATCCAACTCATATGCTACTTTCTCCATTCTTCTCGACACATGATAATGTCCCACATATCTAGGACACAATTTTCCTTTCCTACAGAGCTGGAGTACACCTTTCATTAGAGACACCTTCAAAAAGACCCAATCACCAACTTGGAACTCAAGTTCCCTTCTTCGTACAGCAGAGTAAGACTTTTGTCGGCTTTGGCTATTTGCAATTTCTGCCTTATGCTTTTAATTTTCTCCATAACATTAATCACCACGTCTAGTGTTATTAATGCCACCGTAGCAACTTCGAACCACCTGAAGGTCTACATCTACCATATAATAGTTCAAATGGTGCCATCCTAATACTTGCATGAAATTTTTTATTGTACGAAAACTCAATAAGTGGCAAGTGTTCATCCTAACTCCCCTTAAACTTCAAAACACAAGCTCTCAACTTATCCTCCAATATTTGAATAGTCCTCTCAGCTTGCCCACCTATTTGGGGATGAAAAGCCATACTCAACTTCACCTTAGTTCAAAGTTCTCTTTGAAAAGATTTCCAAAAGTGAGAAGAGAATTGAATTCTACGATCAGATATGATAGACAATGGAATCCCATTCCACCTCACCAATTCTCGAGTATATAAGAGGCATAGGCCTTGACATTGAATGTAGTCTTGACTGGTAGAAAATGAGCCAATTTCATCATGTAGTCGACTATCACCTATATAGAGTAAAAAGATTTTTGGTCTTTGGCAACCCAACTATGAAGTCCATGTTGAACTCTTCCCACTTTTAAGTAGGAATGTCAATGTCTTGTGATAGGCACCCGACCTTCAGTGTTCAACTTTGACCAGTTGGCAATGAGAGCATTTAAATGCAAATTGAGCAATGTCCTTCTTCATCCCATTCCAACAATAAATCTCTCTCAAGCCTCTATACATAGTGGTAGTGCCAGGATGGATGCAATGTGAAGAGCTATGGGCTTCTTGCCCGATCAACTTCTTTAACTCACTATCATTGGGCACACATAATCTCCCTTGACATTGGAGTGCACCATCTCCCTTTTGTGAGAAGACTTCTATGTTTCCATATTTTACTAAGGTTTTTGAACTCAACCAAGGCAAATCAAGATCTTGCTTAGCCTTAACCTCACCAATAAAAGAAGATGCAGACCCATGATGAACAACCGCACCTCCACTTTCGAACTTACTGAATTCACTCCCATTCAAGCAAATGTATGGACATCTTTGGATTACTCCCTTTTTATATCAACTTCAATATGTGAAATACTACCCAAGGAAATACTACTAAGGGCATCGGCTACCACATTGGATTTTTTGAGGTGGAACTTCATACTCATATCATAATTATTAAATAACTCTAACCACCTTCATTGCCTCAAGTTGAGATCCTTTTAGGTGAACATGTGTTAGCACTATTGTGATCAGTGAGAACATACAGATGAACTCCATACAAGTAATATCACCAAATTTCTAAGGCAAACACCACCACTGTAAACTCAAGATCATGAGTGGGATAATTCATCTCATGCACTTTCAACTGCCTTGAAGCATAGGCAATCACTTTACCATTTTTATTAACATACAATACAACCCAACCTTGACGCATCACAATATATGACGAACCCATCATTCCCTTCTAGCAATGCCAATATAGGGGCTAAAGTCAACCGATCTTTTAAGGTTTAGTAACTCCTTCACATTCATCCATCCATACAAACTTAGCCTTCTTTTAGGTCAGCTTGGGTAGTGGAGAGGAAATTAGAGAAGTCTTGTACAAATCATCTATAGTAACCGGATAGACCCAAGAAACTCCTTATGTCAGTAGGTGTCAATGGACTTGGCTAGTTTCTCACTACTTTTGTCTTCTTAGGATCAACTTTGATGCCTTCTCTAGATACCAAATGCCCAAGGAAGGCAACCTCATCTAGCCAAAACTTGCACTTATCAAACTTTGCATAAAGCTATTGTTCCCTCAAGATTTGCAATACTACCCCCAAGTGTTGTATGTGCTCTTGCTCACCTTGGTAGTAGATAAGGATGTCATCAATAAACACTACAATGAAAATGTTAAGTTAGGGCTTGAACACCCTGATCATAAGGTGTATAAATATCATAGTGCATTGGTGAGGCCAAATGGTATCATTACTGATGTCACACCCAAGATAGGCCTATACTTCAAGGTCAAAGCAATCGTCAATAGTAAAAATCTAACCAAGGTTAAGGTGAAATCCCACAAGAACTATAGGGCTTTGACAACTTGGTTAACAAATAATCAATTCAAGCATCAACTACTTGAGTCTCTAGGAGGGAGGGGTATTGCAATGATTGATAGAAAATCAAACTAAACTAACAATAAGAAGAGACAATCAAATTGGAGAACAACTTGGGTAACTTTATTTCCCATGATTTACTAACTTAAACAACTCGGATAACACAACCTCAATTGCGATATTGCATGCAGGACAATAATTTAGGTTCTTCTAGCCCTCTTTTGAAGGTGAAGGTCGAATTTCACTATGGCGCTTGGCCAACTACTATAGTGTGTCAAACTAACCATTACCTAATGAACCTATCCACCTCTCATTGCCTGGGTTTGGTTGATTAGATGAGAACGCATCAATCTAATTTTGTTACCATTTCCTTTTCCTATTCATCACTACATGGATTGGGATTATGACACTAGGCGGGTTTTTATGTTAGCGACCATTAAACGACATGCAAAATGAAGGAAAATCGCTAATACATGCAAATAGCCAACTCAAGAAATGCAAATAATCTAGGTTTTCTAAGCTAGATTCTCATGGTTCCCACAACCCCAAGTTGTGGGTTTAGCTACTCATGACATGGGAAGATAAAACACTAATGAATCAAGAAGACATAGTTAATCACTTACCCAAAGTTGAAGTACATTAAAACCTACTTTGTATTTAGAATCACAAGCTTGAAAGATGAAGTGAATCCACAAGTGAGTCAAATCTCCAAATTTGAGTCTTCAAAAATAAAACCCTAAGAAATACTCTAAACTTTTATGCCTCTAAGTCTCTCTCTAAAAATCTGTAAAAACTTCAAAACTTACTGCTAAAGCCCTAAAAGTATACTATTTATAGTATTTATAAATGAGTCCCTAAATTAAAAAGAAAATCTGGTCGGCGTCTGCTACGACTCGTAGTTACGACTCGAGGGGTGCCCTGCTAGCCGTAATCAAGCTTTCATGGTTAGCATTTTGCATTTTGAACTTCATTGCTATGATACACTCCTATGTGTCATAGTCTATCTTACGGTTCGTAGTGCCTTATCGTAGTCCACACTTGCATTTCCTGATCCAATCTTGATCAACATGGAACTTCTTATGAGACCACCCTTTACGACTCATACTTGGGGATTGTTGACTGAACTTTAAATTTTCAAACTTTGCTTTTGAACACAGAAAATTTATACGAAACCACCTCTAGGACTTGTAGGTTGGGTTACGACTTGTAATGTGGCCCGCATGTCCTAAAAATTAGCAAAATGTACAACTTTTCCCAAAATTTAGCCAACTTGTATTTCCCACAAAAATAAACACAATAACACATAAAAACCATAAAAGTCACATTGAGAACACACAAAATCCTAGGTTTTAGGCATTAAATGTGCTATATTTTGACAGGCACATCAACACCTTCAACTTAGAATTGTTATTTGTCCTCAAGTGATGACTCAATCTAAATAGATAATAAAGTAACACATAGCAATCAACCCAATGGCACATACCATACTCAAATCAACGCTAAGTACCCATATCAGCTTTTCCAAAACAAGATCATGTAGCTATTTAGCAAACCACATCATTTTAATACATTTGATAACACAACTATGACAAGTAAAAGGATATCAACAATCCACAATCACTAAACAAGTAAAATGTTAATAATGCAATACAAATGGCCTCACAAGACAGAAGTCCCTTTTGACACTCAATGAATATTTTAGAATTTAACCATGGGAATGTGCAAGCATACTCACTCTTACAAATGACATTCATGCATGATGACCAATATCATAGGCTTACCTTTATACTCATAACCCATACTTTAGAATGTTGCTAGGATCACTTTAGGACTTTATAAGCTTGTCACGTAGGCTCATGAGGACTTGGTATGACATTTTGGACAATTAGTGACTGAAGGCCAACCTTGAACCATGCTTTTGACACTTTCACCTTAACACTCAATTACTTCCACCTTATTCTCCCTTTCTTCTTCAGTTTGAGCTTTTCCACATCTTTTCTTCACATTTTCACTTGTTCCCTCATTGTCACACATCATTTTGCTTGTTCAACTTATTCTAAGGAATTTTTTTCTTTTACTTGGTATATGATTCTCGTCTTTTTCTTTTTATTTCTAACTCACCACCTCATTTTTGCTATTTTACCCTTATACTAGCCACTATCAACTTAGACTTTTAGCCTTGATACACCTATATTTATACTCTAAAAGGAATAGTAAAGCGGTCATTGATAAAATATAGAAATCAACAAGAATTGAGGTCGATACCACATGGAATGCGTGAGGATAAATCGATTAGCACCCTTTCCAGATGTAATATCTATTCCCAAAATAAAAATTCATAAAATAAAAGGGGTTTTTTGTTTTTGTAAACTAAATTGCTCAAGTAAAGTAACAAACGAGTACAAAGACTACTGGGTTTTAACTGAGTTATGCAAAGCTAGAATTGTATTCCCCATGACATCTAATGCGATAGCTAAATTTATGTAGTAAACTCATTCATGATTGCATACACAAGATCTAACAAGTTGTATAACTCCTAATTCACCTTTTGGTCCTCCTTTAGATATATTTCATGCACCACCTTTTGGTCTCAGAACGTATACATACTAACCCTTGTTATCAACCCAAGAATACTCTCACCTTTTGGTCTCAAGTACTTAGACTAGGTTAAAAACCCTGCAATTCTGTTGTAGAACTCTTTTCCAAATCACTACATACCTTTCGAGCATGTAAAAAATTCAATCTTAGCCTAATGCGTTGAATCATTATGGATGATGTTAAAGTGAAGAATACTACAATAAATACGTTAATCAATCATAAGATTTACCCTATATTAGTCTATATTATTGGTTTGTCATGGTTTCCACAACCCTAGTTGTGGGTTTAGCCTAGCATGTTCAAGAAAGATAGCCCACAACAATATGAAGAATTCATAATAGAGCATTTACTATTAAAGAATTAGTGAATCCGTGGATTATAATATTAAATAAGATAATTGAAATCCCAAAGTTCAATGAAGCTGAAAGCAAAATAGTATTCTTCAATGAAGCTGAAAGGAAAAATAAAGTTGGCATAGACATGGGTCATTACACGGCCTGTGTGATAGTAGATGGACCATTTACTAGTCAATGTGGTGACACCTGTCTTCAAACTTACTTTTCACTATGTCACAGCTCACGTGCATCGGCACGGTTCGTGTGAGGGTTCATAGACTTTAAACCGGCCTATCTTGCCTCACTTGTGCAAATCCTACAATTTTTTGATAGTAATGGCTTCTTTATGTCACTTTAACGATGCATGACATAACTCATGTGAATTAACATGGTCCATGAAGGGTGCCGTGGGATGTGCCTTAGTCGAATTTCTCCAACTTCCTTCTTTAGCTCCTTCTCATGAGATTTGCCGCCAAGTGTGAGGTCACGATGGGCCTCACGGTTCATATAGTGGTACATCAGTCGTGTAGGCACCTGTGTGCTCTTACTTGGTATTATTTTTTTATCCTATAGGCAAGGCCTCATCCACGTGGCCTCTCGCAGTTCGTGTGATACTACATGGGTTGTGAAGGTCTCCTTGTGCCCACACTTAAGCTCTTTTTCATTCATTTTCCTAAAGTTCACCCATTTCTCCATGCCTTAATCATATTTGCTGAAAAGTAACAAAAACACACATTAAAACCACACATTTTCTTGAGAACGTGCAAAAATCCTTCATTTGAAACATTACAAGAGTCGTATTTCTATGACTCATCAACACTTTTAACTTAGAATGATTGCTTATCCTCAAGAAATAATGACTCGACTAAACAAAGCATAAACACAAGTGATCACTCAAACCTATGGATAGCCCTATAATTACTACATCTATTGTCTGCCACTCCTTCTCTCCTTGTTCAGCGGCTACTCAGTGTTAGGCTCTCATGGCCTTGTGCATCTACCTCTTCTCTTCTTTTTGTGGGCCTGGTGGAGGACTATATAGGTGGCTATAAGTCTTGCCTTATCCTTCCTCTTAGGATCTTTTCTGAGTGGCATCAGTGCAACTGATGGAGTGGGTGGAGCACCCCATGTCTCATCTAAAAAAGGTGTCATGGGAGCATTGAAAAGGCTCATCCAAGATTTCGGAGGCAGGGCTGGTGTGGTGCACTTATGCTGCGAATTGAGCTGTGCAATCTTGGTTTCATGTCATGCACTGTTTGATCAATATTCTTTATTTCTTCCCAGGACATGCTCCCAAAAATGTTATGAAAATATTCTTCTAGAGTGTTGACATGATTCTGTAAAATGTTGATTTGGTCTAAAAGCTCAGCCCAAAGTTGTTCCATAACCTGCTTTATATGAGAATGGACCACATGTGGCATCTATTAAATGATCTAATCAACAATAGCCTGTGTCTGCCACTGGTGCACCACCACCCTCACAAGGAACTCATAAGGCACATACGCATACCCTTATTGCATCGAGAGTATTGCGCAATTGCCCTTAGGCGGCTCATAAGCCTCGCTTAACTGTGGGGCAGTGGTGTAACCCTCAAATGATAAAGGCTTTTACCTGCATTAGAGTATTCTGGACATCTTTGATTAGTGCAATGTTTAGGACACCTTTTGGAGGCATCTTTTTATCCAGATAATGAGTAGTGTGATACCAACTGTTTGGGAAAGTGCATGAATCATACAA
>JAOTQJ010100820.1:31839-56943 GCA_025642045.1 Solanum sejunctum
CCTTTTGGAGGCATCTTTTTATCCAGATAATGAGTAGTGTGATACCAACTGTTTGGGAAAGTGCATGAATCATACAAGGGAAGAGGATGCCTGCTATATCAGATAAGGCCTAGTATCACATCCCAATAGCTATAACATGACCCACATTTATCCCAAACTTGTCCATCAAATAAGTTCTAGGGAGGCATGTGAAGGTTGGAGCATATTATCATTGCTTGTAAGATGCAACCTTTTTCATACCACTGCCCACCAAAACTTTGCAACAAAATTTAGTGAAACCTTGGTAATAGTAACCTTGGGGTTTGTGACCCAAGGCACAACATCCCCATGAATGCTGATCCATTCTGCAATCCTTATCAAGAGTTCAGTCCGAGATGATGATCGAACATCCACCCTACATCTATAATCCCTAGGTGTCTAGCTATAATTGACCATCTAACTGAGATTGGTTATCAGACCGAAATAGGAATTTGTTGATGGTGGTCTCTGAAATATCCACCCTTGTACCATGCACCATCATGCGCCCATAGGGACCTACCAACAACGACCTACTTTTTCACTTTTTTAGACCAATTTCCCTCTACAAAGTTAAATAGAGTCATAACATAATTAGAATAAAACTCATCAATGATGGTAGGCCCATATCAACCATGTGTTTGCACCATCTAACCAAGCTTATATAATTCAATCACATCTCTAAATCTCTAGGATACTATGAAGTTGGTCCGTAAGGACTCAAACCTTTGGAATGATCGAACCGCTATTGGAACCCCTCGGAGTCCTTGGACAGCCTGTGAGTGTAAGTATCTTTGTGGATCCTCAGAATTTCCAATGGCCCTAGAGAAATACAATAAGCCACTTGGTGGTTTTAGGATCTGTTATTCGAGAGAATGCACAATGCATAGCCTCATCATTGCTATCCTGGAGTTCAATTTCATTAGATTACTTCTTAGTGTCATTCCAGCAGGCCTCCGGAGTGTGCACCTATTCTTCTTGCTCTGGGACATCCTTCTCTTAGTCCAGGACATTCTCGTCCTCCTCAACTCTCATATGTTGAACCCACTCCTCAGACTGGGAGAAGATCTATTTTGGCCCACTGCATGAGCCCTTGTAGTGCGAGGGGAGTAAGGGGAGACATGGTCCATAAAATGGACCTCGAACCCACCTGAGGAGTCATCACCTGAGTCACTCCTAGCCTTATGTCTAGATGACACAGAGTTGGGGAGTTGTGGAGGCATAATCCAGGCTCATCCCTATTACTAGGTCTGATGAACCTTTGGCATGGACCCATAGCACCTGCAAGTATCACAAAAAAGAGATGATCCATTAGAAATTTTTGAACGAGCAAGTTGACACACTAACGAGTACTCAAACTTTCCCAGTGCCATAAAAGTGACAAGAACCTGTAAGAGTAGAGTCACCTGATCTATCATAGGGCCCTTGCACTTAATAATTATGCATAAATTAAATGCAAAATTGAAATAGAGTTGATCATATTAAAGGTTCGGACCCAAGGGGACCCTACGCATGTCATGTGCGTGATAGGGCCCATGAGGTAGGACTTCACCATGTAATTGACTTCACACAAGCTTGTACACGGTCAGTGGAAAAGAACATAGTCCGCGTGACTGTCTGTGAACAACCCCCCTTTTTCGAGTTTCTGCCCAACTTGCAAACACACAAAAGATCTATGCATTTTTCACACCACTTACTCACCGATCTACCAACATATTAGCATGCTCAGTATAGATTCACCAAGAGTTATCATGAAAATCCACAAAAATCATGAATTTCTATGGTCAACACCTCAAGAACTCAACAATGGTGGTTTTCACCACCATATGCACACCCAACATCAATGTTATGCATTATGACTCTTTAAATAAAGAAAGAAACAATTTTAAACAAAGATCTACACATTCAAACAAAAAAATCTACACTAAAAGATAAAGAAATTGAGTTCTAACTTGATGAACAATAATGGAGGTGAGGACTTGCTTGAAAGAGTAAAAAACCTAAACTAAGATGAAGCTACAGATCATGAAGTAGATTCACGAATCATCACAAAGAAGATTGAAATTTTTGGGGATTTTTAAGGGAGAAGTCTTGAGGTAGAGAGAGGGGCACGAAAGAAGGGAGAGAGTAAGAAAATCTGAAGGTGAGGGAGTTGGGACAAGTTTAAGGGTTTTTAAATACCCTTGGTCAATCATGTTGACCAGTCCAATCACTCTTTCTACAGGGCGGCCTCACGGCCTGTGTCACGTGGCACAATCCGTTTGGTCATCTGTCTCCCTAGACTTGAACAATTTAAAATACAAGCCTTGCATGCGTATGCTGGCACCACCTGTACGGGTGGCCTTATAGCTCGTGACATGTGTCACGGTCTGTATAGACCATCTATCTGACCAGCCTTGTGCAATTTCTATGCGAAGCTTAGCTAGCCATGCGTCCACACTTTAAATGATGGACTTCAAGAGCTATTAAGCTTGACATGATCCATACGGGCCTATTTTGTGTCACCACTTGGTATCGAAAAAAACATACCTGGCATGTGCATTCTCCACGGGTAGGCTTATGGAGCATAAAACCCCTCACGGGCCATGTAGTTTGCCCCTCTGGCCGCACTTGAGGTTTTGAACGATGTACCTGGTGACATGCCCCCTACACGTTCAACACCACAAGGCGTCGCATGCCACTCAGTCTATGTGGGCGCACGTGGCACTATCCTTGGCCAAATGTTAGGCTACTTTATGCTTATATCTTGCGTTTCTCTATGTATTAGCGCACAAACTCCAAAATTGACAACTAAACCTACTAGGAAACATAAATCAAAAACAATAAAATGCATGATGTATAAATATATTTTTTAAAATTATTACAATGCATGGGTTGCCTCCCATGAAGCGCTTGATTTAACGTTATGGCATGACACAACTACATTGACTACTTAGACTTTATCAAGGTGTATGACCTTAATCAGTGAAGCCTTATCTGCAGCACCTATGTATTACTTTACTCTCTAGCCATACACTTTGAATCGATCCCCATTTTTTGCTTCTAGCTCAATTGCCCCATGGGGGAACACTTGGATAATTGTATACAGACAAACCACCTAGACTTGAGCTTACTTGGGAAATGTCTAAATCTGGAGTTGTACAATAATACCTTGTACGAACACTAAAGCTTAATTGTGTAATATGCTTGTCGTGTTGATATTCATCCTCTCTTTGTATAGAGCTGCACTCTCATATGCTTGGAGGCAAAACTTGTCCAACTCATTGAGCTGGTAAAGTCTCAAGTCAGTAGCCTCATTCCAATCCATGTTGAGCTTCTTCAAAGCCCAGAGTCCCTTGTGCTCCAACTCCACAGGTAGATGTATAGGATTTACCAAACACCAACTAATATAGGGACATACCAATGGGGGTCTTGTAAGCCGTCTTGTAAGCTCACAATGCATCATCGAGCTTTCGCGCCCAATTATTTCTGGTCACATTCATAGACTTGCTCAGGATCTCTTTGATATCTCTATTTGAAACTTTAACCTATCTATTTGTCTTTGGGTGATAGGGTGTGGCTATTCTGTGTTGTCGAACTCCATACTTTGCTAAAACTGCATGGAAAATGTTACAGAAGTGAGAACCCCCATCATTAATTATAGTTTTGGGGGTCTCAAATCTGGAGAAGATGTTCCGCCTCAGAAACTGGACTACACTCTTGCTCTCATTATTCGACAATACAATCACCTCCACCAACTTAAAAACATAATTAATTGCTACAAGGATGTACTTCATGCCATACCATCTCATCAATAGTCCCATAAAATCGATACCCTAGGCATCAAATAGTTCTACTTGAAGAATCATGGTCATGGTCCGCTCTTGATGCTGAGAGATGTTGCTATGTCGCTGACACTAATCACACCCTAGCACCAAGTCCTGGCCATCTTTGTATATGATGGGACAGTAGTATCCACATTGCAAAATCTTTTTCTTTGTACTGGCACCACCATGATGACCCCCCACTAAGGAAGAGTGATAGGCCTCCATGATACTTATCATCTCCGCTTATGGAATGCATTGCCTGATGACCCCATCAGCACATGTTCAGAACAAGTAAGGTTCATCATAGTAGTACCTGTGCACATCATGAAGAAAAGTTTTTCTCTAGTGAAGGTTAAGGCCCTCAGGCATAATATCTCTTACTAGAAAGTTAGAAAATCAGCAAACCAAGGAATAAGATCAACAGAAGCTGCCAATACCTACTCATTAGAAAAGGAAACATCGATGTTCAACCAATCCTTTGCTCTTGACTTATCCTCCAACCTGGACAAATGGTCTACTACTTGATTCTCAGATCCTTTGCGGTCTTGGACCTCAAAGTCAAATTATTATAGCAGGATAACCCATTTAATCAGCCTCAATGTATCTTTCTTTGCCGTGAGGTATCTCAAGGGTGTATGGTTGGTGTGCACTATCATTTTTGTGTCCAATAAGTAGGCCCGAAACTTATCAAATGCATAGACCATAGCATGAAATTCCTACTCAGTCACAGTATAATTCCTTTGATCATCATTGAGGGTCTTGCTGTCATAGTAGGTGGGGTGAGAAATCTTGTTGCACTTCTGCCCCAGCACAACACCCACGACAATTCCGCTTGCATCACACATAAACTCAAAAGGGCAGCCCAGTCAGGTGCAGTCACTACGGGTACAGAAATTAACTTTTGCTTCAGGGTCTCAAAAGCAAGCTTGCAGCTATCATCAAATTAAAGCTTTACATCCTTCTCCAGTAGCTTGCACAGTGAATGTGCAATCTTAGAGAAATCTTTTATAAAATTGATGGTAGAAATCTACATGCCTAAGAAAGCTCTGACCCCCTTCATAGATATGGAAGGTGGCAATTTCTCGATAACCTCAATTTTTCTTTATCCACCTCTATGCCTTTGTCAGAAATATTATGGACAAAGACTATCCCCTCTTTGACCATGAAATGACATTTTTCCCAGTTCAACACAAAGTTTTCCTCTCACAACGTTGTAGTGACCTACTAAGATTCAACAGTCAATCCTCAAAAGAATCACACACTATAGAGAAGTCACCCATAAATACCTCCAGGGTGTCTTCGACCATGTTGGAGAAGATCGACATCATATATCGCTAAAAGGTGGATAGGGTATTATATAACTTGAAAGACATTCTCTTGAAGGCAAAAGTGCTATATGGGCAAGTAAAAGTGGTCTTCTCCAGGTCATTTCTGGATAAAGACATTTGATTGTAGCTTGAGTAAGCATCAAAAAAGCAGTACCACCCTCTACCTGCCAATTAATCTAACATCTGATCCACAAAAGGCATGGGGAACTAGTCCTTCAAAGTCCATTCATTCATATTCCTATAGGCCACATATACCCAAAATCTAGTAACAGGTCACAAAGGGATGAGCTTATTTTTATCATTGGCAACCATGATCATGGCACCTTTCTTAGGGACACATTAAACTAGACTAACCCACCGACTGTCAGAGATAGGGTATATCACCCTAATATCTAGCCACTTGATGATCTCCTTTTTCACCACCTCTTGCATAGGTAGATTCAACCTGTGCTGAT
The DNA here is from genome assembly GCA_025642045.1 of Solanum sejunctum. Lineage (NCBI taxonomy): Eukaryota > Viridiplantae > Streptophyta > Magnoliopsida > Solanales > Solanaceae > Solanum > Solanum sejunctum. Next base: position 37,444 of record JAOTQJ010100820.1, read on the forward strand.
GTTCAATGTGTGCGTGCATATCCCTGCGGGAATCCCTATAATATCTGCAATAGTTAAACCAATAGCTCTTTTGAACTTTTGAAGGACCCCTAATAATGTCTTCTCCTGGTCTTACTGAAGATCTACAGCCACAGTCATAGGAAGATTGTTATTAGTGCCCAAAAATGCATACCTTGAGTGTTGGGGCAACTTGTTGAGCTCCAAAGCTGGAGGCTCCTAAATAGAAGGTTTGGCCGGTGGTATAGGTCTGTTCTATAGGTCCAAGTCCATCTTTTTAGGGACAATAGTCTAGTTCCCCTACCTTGCAAAGCATTCAGAGTATCATTGTACCTATTGATAACATCCTTTGGGAAGTTCATCAACACCGCTGCTAGCGTGTCCATACTCATTACAGCTATGTTAGACATTACAACTACATCTTTAGGTCTCTTCATCACCATACAGACACTGAACTTTACATCTTCAACATTCAATTTAAAGGTGAAATCCCCTCATTCCACATCTACCAATGCCCTTCCAGTAGCTAGAAATAGTCTCCCAAGAATAATGGGAACCTCAAAATTCACCTAACAATCTAGAATGACAAAATCTGTAGGAAAGATGAACTTACCCACACATACCAACACATCACACAAAACTGCCTACAAGGTGTCAACACCAAATCATAGCTCAAGTGGTACCTCTAACTCATCATCATCAATAGTATCAATAACCGAAATCACCCTCAGATCACGGTCGTTCCTTGCTTGTTGACAAACATTAAACACAACCTCTTCGTCACCAAATCTGAATGTGAGTAGACCTTTCTCCATGTCAACCATATAATGCAACCAGTAGCGAAGAAAAGCCTTCCCAAAATGATAGGAACCGCAAAATTAACTTCGCAGTCAAGTATAATAAAATTTGCAGGAAATAAAATTTTTGCTACCTTTATCAAAACAACATAAAGTACTCCCATAGGTTTCTTGTGTAACACCCCACAACTTACAGTACTAATACAATGCAAATGAAACATAATATGGTTCGATCAAATTAGCGCCCATTTTTAAAAGTGCTTGAATCTCATGTCATAGGGGGATATGTGTATTTAACACTTAAGAGGGTCAAGTGTATAAATGTTTTATATAAAATTAAGGAGATCACGACCTTAAATAAAGTAAGAGAATTGAGGTTATTGTAGGACTTAGGAAGCTAGTAGGTGAGTCACTTACTTGCTAAGCTTAAATTTGCTAGCTAAACGGAGACGAGGCTCGACGTCGAATTAGTCCAAATCCAATTATGAATAAGTTCGTGTTAAGGGTATTAATTTGGACCATATTTTAGCATCACCCGTGTACTATATTTTAATCCCAATAAGGATATTAAAAAAAGGCCCAATGTCAACATAACCCACTTGACCATTGGGACCCAAAACTAAGAGAATGTTGAAAAATAGGCAGCCCAAGCCCATCAACTTAGAGACCAATTTAGGCCCAAGGGTAATGGCCAAGCTGCTGGATAACAAGCTTGATAATATGTGGTATTGAGTAGTCAAAATGTCAAATGAAAGGCGTCCAAGTTAGTCCTTTAAAGAGGGGTTATAAGTAGCAATATTTATTCATTCTTAGACTTGGAAAAAAATTTTTAGCTTTCACAATTTTCTTTCTACACTTTCTTAACCTAGCAAGCAACCACAAGGGAACTTCTAGGGTTCTTGGAGAGGCCCTACACCTTGAAGGTAGTGGTAATTAAGTTTATGTATGTGTTTAGTATGGTTGTTTTTATGAAAAATAAGAAGTATATGCTAGTATGTTTGTGCCAGAAATTTGGGACAACATGTATTTAGAAAGTTGCTACACACTTGTCTTTTGTTTTAGTGACCTCTTTGGTTTGTGGTCTGTTTTATGAAGAGAAATTGATGTTTTTAATATGGTTTGAGGATATTACCCTAAGGTTGCTACCCTGATTGTGGTTTCATTTAACAAACTCGTTTTATTGTATTATCTTAAGTGTACTGTTGATTAGAACTTGTAGGCTGTTGGATGGGGGGCTATTGGCTCACGTCCTTTATGACTTCTTGAGTGCTGTTATAAGAACTATTTTAGTACTATTTTTACATGTAAAGGTTTTTGCAGCAATTTGGTTAGAGTTGGAAAGGGTTTGGAATTGTCGATGTCAAAAAATAGCGAAGGGAGCTAACGTTATGCTGTCCATTTGTAGGTTGTGTTGAATTGTTATGTGTTGTGCTTTGTGGGCTGTTGTGAGACTATTGTGGAACTAAACCAGGCTTCACATGATGTGTACATGCAAATGTGTAGTAGAAAAATATTATTAGGGGCAAAAAGGTTGAAAGAGTATTCTCGGATTTATAAACACCAGCTTGTTGCCCGTGTGTTATTTTCTTATGTGATTGGGCTGCCAAAGTGTATCTATTGGTAGATAATACTAGTTTTATCATGTACTATGTTGTAGATAAATATTAGGAGGAAGGGAATGTTGTCCCAAGGTAGTAACAAGGTTATACAATGAGGTATGTAATGCTACTTGATTCCATATTATTTGGTATTAAACATAGATCCTTCCTTGGCACATAAAGGCACTTACCAATTCTGGCACAACTATTAACTGTGTCACACTTTTTCATATGTTCATATGCTCCCATACATTGTCACTTTCAAATCAGCATACACACGTGGATACCAAGTTACATGGGTTCTTTTTGCCAAATAAAGTTCACGAGTTATTTCATCTTATATGCATTTCATTATTTATGTAACATACTCTTTTCATGGTCTTGTATGATTATCTACTTGTTACATGTTACATCTACAGTTCTATAACTCTAATATTGTGACCACCAAAAGAACCATCTCAAAAGTAATTGAAAGGTAAAGTATATTGTTTATTGATGGGTGGTAGCCCGAGGGATAGAAGAATTACCTGGCCAGGGATGATCCTATCACAGGTGGTAGCCCGAGGTAAAGGAAGAACCTAGAGAAGGATGATCTCGATAATGTTTTACCACTGATCAGATGGTCAATTGTATTACAGCTGTGCATAGATTATATAGTAAATTTAAAGTAATATAAAGAACATAAAGTAAATGATGCCGAGGTATAGCAAAAGGTGGTCTCTAATCTTGCACCAGTGCATGGTCTTATCTATGTTATTACTTCGCATACAACATATCATGCCGTACATATTCAGTATATTATCTCTTACTAATATCCCTTACGGGGGACCTGTATTTCATGCTGCAGGTACAGTTGCTAGTAGATCTCCGTAGTAGGAGTACAGGACATTCAGTTGCTGATACCAAGCTCCAGGTTATTTTGGGGCTTTGTGTGTTTCTAGAGCTTATATGTTTATATTGTACAGTTAGTTGAGGCAGGGCCTATCTGGACCCGTGTTAGATACTTTCTCTTATCTAAAGGCTTTGTAGACTATGTAAATTAAAGTGTGATTATATCTCGTACTTTAGACATTGTGGCCCCAATGGCCTAGTCATATGCATTCCTTTTGGCTTATTATCACTATTTAATTTTTAAGGGCATGTGAAATGTAGAAAGGCCTTGTAATATGTATAGAAAGTTTATAGATACAAGTTGGTTCTGTCGAGACTTATCGGCAACTGGTGCTAGTCCGCCCTAACAAGACTTTGGGGCGTGACAGAAGTGGTATCAGAGCGGGTTGTCCTAGCGAGTCTACAAAATCATGTCTATGTGGAGTCTTGTTTATCAATGTGTTGTGAAACACATATATAAGCAAGAGGCTACGTGGCATCTAGGAGTTGTTACTTTATTTCTATCCTTTAGATCATGCCATAAAGTTAGGTATAATAGGTGCATTATGTCTAATTCCTAAATTGTTTTGTACAACAAGTATACAAGAAACAAGGCAGAACAAAGCTAAAGGGAAGGGAGTAGAAGTGGTGTTTGGTATACCCAGCTAGGCGAGACAACGAGATGAGGTCCGAACGGAGTCTTTGTCACAGACATCTCCAACTCCTCCTGCTCCCAATGAACTCGAGAGCAGTGAAATTCCCCCAGAACATCCTATTGATGATACCATGCAGGATCTGAGAAATACAGTCCAACTATTGACTCCTATAGTTACTAGCCCAGGTCAAAGGCAAGAAGGTCTAGTTATGGGTATAGGTGGTACGAATAGGGAAGCTGGTACAAGGATACATGATTTTGTTAATTTGAAACCCTCCATCCTTCAGTTGGTCAGATCCTAATGAAGAACCCAAAGACTTTATTGATCAGATTCATAGATGTTATGCATGTGAGTGTTACAGAAGCTATCAAGTTAGAGACATATAGATTGAAGGGTATGGCTAGATTGTGCTATGAAGCTTGGAAGCAATCTAAGGGTATAGATGCACCTCTTACTACCTAAGAGGAGTTCAAAGTGGAATTTCTTGACCATTATTTTCCATTAGAGATCTGAGAGGTCTGTCCAGATCAATTCCTGAATATCCACCAAGAGAATATGACAGTGAAGGAGTATAGCCTTCAATTCAATTCCCTGGCAAGGTATGCTCCTAATGTAGTTGCTACCATGTCAGATAGAGTTCATGGATATGTAGATAGGTTGGATACATATCTGGTCAGAGACTGCACCATTGTTTTCTTGAAAAAAGATATAGACATAGAGAGAATACAGGCTTTTACATAACAATTGGAGGATCAAAGGCAAAGGAGAAGGATACAAGAGTTGGAAAGGGGACAGGACAAAAGAGCCAGATCTATAAGGCAGTTTGCATCGTCCCAAGGTGAGATTAGGACTCAATTTTCTAATAGACCGCTTAGGACATCATCCTCCTACTCTGCAGCCAGTGCTCTACCATAATTTCAAGGGTCTCGAAGTAACCAGTTTGATCAATGAGGTGAGGTACAAGGTATACGGACAACAAGATATTCGATAGTCAAACTAATGACTCCTAGGTAGTCTTATAAATAGTATGGAAGGAGTCATCTATGTATATGTTATTTTGGGATAGATATTTGTTATTGGTGTGGTGTGCTAGGGAACATGATGAGAGATTGCCCGAGGAGACGTATAGGTGGTATAGCACAATCTACTGGATCAATTATTACATCATCATTATCCGTTCCTCCATCAGGCAGGGGTCAACAAGTACCTATTGGTCATGGTAGAGGTGTTAGAGGGGTAGCACTAGGACTCCAAAATCGCAATTATACACTAGGGAGTCAACATAATTGGGAAGCTTCACCTGATGTGGTCACAGGTACATTTACCATCTTTTCACATAATGTATATGCATTAATTTACACTAGTTCTACACTATCATACATTACCAAACTAGTTGCTGGGAAGCTCAAGAAACACCTAAATTATTGAACAAACCATTTGAAGTGTCCATACCAACCGGTGAATCTATTATGAATAGAAGGATTTATTATAACTGTATAGTAATTGTTTGTGATTGTGACACATTGGCTAACCTAATTGAGTTAGAAATGGTGAAATTTGATGTTATAATGGGTATGGATTGGTTAGCTTCTTGTTATGCCACTGTAGATTATCGAACTAAGAGACTGTACTTCCACTTTACAAATGAGGCAGTTATTGAATGGGAAGGCAATGTTGGAGCACCAAAGGGTAAGTTTGTCTCTTATTTTGAGGAAAGAAAGATGATATCCAAGGGGTATATATGTCATCTAGTTAGAGTAAGGGATATGGAGGCAGAATCACTAACTCTTCAGTCAGTTCCAGTAGTGAATGAATTTGACAATGTGTTCCCTGAAGAACTCCCAAGCTTACCTCCTGAATGAGAAATAGATTTTGGTATTGACTTACTTCTAGTCACTCAACCTATATCTATCCCTCTATATAGAATGGTCCTAGCAGAATTGCAAGAATTAAAAAAGTAGTTAAAAGGCTTATTGGTGAGGGTTTCATAAGACCTAGTGTGTCCCCCTGGGGTGCAACAGTATTATTTGTACACAAAAAGGATGGCACCTTGAGAATGTGTATCAACTATCAACAATTAAATAGAGTGACAATTAAGAACAAATATCCCCTCCCGAGGATTGATGATTTATTTGAATAGTTACAGGGTGCTAAATGCTTTTCAAAAATTGATTTCAGATTAGGTTATCAGCGAGTGAGGGTGAAGGAGCAAGATTTACCTAAGACATATTTCAGAACACGCTATGGTCACTTTGACTTTCTTATTGTGTCATTTGGGCTAACAAATGCACCAGCTATTTTTAGAGATCTGATGAACAGGGTATTCAAGCCATTGTTGGATGTGTTTGTGATAGTATTTATAAATGATATTTTGGTATATTCAAGATCAGAAAAGGATTATGCAAATCACTTGCGACAGATGTTACAGATTCTTCATGACCAACAGTTGTATGCCAAGTTTTCTAAATGTGAATTTGGCTAACACTAGTGGCATTCTTAGGTCATATTGTGTTTGATGAGGGAATAAGGGTTGATTCACAAAAGATAGAGGTTGTGAAAGATTGGCTAAGACTAACAACACCCACGGAAGTTCGGAGCTTCCTAGGTTTGGTAGGTTATTATAGGAGGTTTGTTAAAGGTTTTTCTTCTATTTCTGCACCTCTAACAAAGCTGACACATAGGGCAACCAAGTTCTAATGGAATGATGCATGTTAAAGGAGCTTCTAGGAGCTAAAAAATAAGTTAACTTCTGTGCTAGTACTTCCAAATGGTACTGAGGGGTATGCAGTGTATTGCGATGCTTCAAGAGTTGGATTAAGGTGTGTACTGACACAGAATGGTAGGGTAATTGCTTATGCATCTAGGCAACTATGACCACATGAGAAATATTACCCAACTCATGATCTTGAGCTAGCAGCAGTTGTGTTTGCTTTGAAAATATGGCGCTACTATTTATATGGGGTTCACGTTGACTTATATACTGACAATAAGAGTGTCCAGTGCATCTTTAAGCAAAAAAACCTAAACTTAAGATAGCGAAGATGGCTAGAGCTAATAAATGATCATAACATTAATATACTATACCATCCGGGGAAGGTAAATATGGTAGTCGATGCTCTGAGTCATAAGGCAATCATGAATACTGATGATCCAGCTGTGATAAGTCATGGAATAGCTAAGGATCTATGTCAGTTAGTCAATTTAAAAGTTTGCCTTTTTGAAACTCCAAAGGAAGGGGTTATTGTGCATAATGCTGCAGAGTCTTCATTGGTAATGGAGGTAAAAGAAAAATAGTTCGAGGATCCTGTTCAACGATAGCTTAAGGAAAAGGTGGGTCAGAGTGCAGTAAAGAGATTTGATCTTACACAAAATAAAGTACTTTACTGCCAAAATAGATTATATGTGCCTGATATTAATGGATTAAGAAAAAGGATAATGGAAGAAGACCATCATTCCCGATATTTCATCCATCTAGGATCAACTAAGATGTTACATGACCTGAAGGGAATATTTTAGTGGGGAGGCATGAAAAAGGACCTTGCAAAATTTGTAGCTCAATATCCAAATTGCCAACAGATCAAAGTAGAACATGAATGCCATGAGGTTTTATGTAGTGTATAGAGATACCAACTTGGAGGTGGTTTATAATCAATATGGATTTTGTTACCGGTTTGCCTCACTTATTTCAGAAGTTTGACTTGATATGGGTAATAGTTGATAGACTTACAAAATTAGCACACTTCTTGCCAGTTAGGAGTAATTATATAGCTGAAGAGTATGCCAAGCTATACCTAAAAGAGATAGTCAGGCTACACAGAGTCCCAAACTCCATTATATCTGACCGAGGAGCTCAATTCACTGCAAAGTTTAGGAAGTGCTTCCAAAGGAGATTAGGGATGCAAGTGAATTTGAGTACAACTTTCCACCCTCAAATAGATGGTCAAGCAGAATACACCATTTAGACACTTGAAGATATGTTACGATCTTGTGCATTGGACTTTAAAGGTAGTTGGGTGGACCATTTATCACTTATTGAATTTTCCTATAATAACATCTATTATGCGAGTATCAAGATGGCACCTTACGAAGCGTTGTATGAAAGGAAGTGTAGGTCGCCGATTTGATGGTTTGAAGTGGGTAAAACCACCTTACTTGGGCTAGATCTAGTACAACAAGCCATGGAAAAAGTTTAGGTGATATAGCAATGACTAGAAACAACCCAAAGTCATCAAAAATCATATGTGGATACTAGGATGAGAGGACTGAAATTCTCAATAGGGGATTAGGTATTTTTAAAAGTGTCTCCAATGAAAGGGGTTATGAGATTTGGTAAGAAAGGAAAACAGGCCCACGTTACATAGAGCCATATTAGATTATTAAGAGGTTCGATCAAGTTGCATATAAACTAGAGCTACCCCAAGAGCTTTCTATAGTTCATCTAGTTTTTCATGTCTCAATGCTTCAAAAATCCATAGATGACCAATCCTGTCTCACTCCTATTGAGGATGTGCAGGTTACAGAAGATCTCACCTATGTAGAGGTACCTATTGCTAATCTAGATGGTCAGGTTAATAAGCCAAGGAACAAAGAAATAACTTCAGCAAAAGTACTTTGGAGGAACCAGAAAGTAGAAGAAATAACATGGGAGTCCGAGGACGTGATGAAATCAAAGTACCCTTACTTATTTGAAGCTAAATACGAAGTCCATCATGCAGAATTGGGACACTAATAGGTACATATGATTGAATACTTAATGTGTTGTTAAATATTTGTGTAAGTAAAGGTTTAAACTTGGTTAAGCTATCCAATTATGTTAATATTCGAAGACGAACGTTCCTAAAGGAGGGAGGATGTAACACCCTACACCTTACAAGACTAGTACAGTGCAAATAAAACATGATATGGTTTGGTCAAATTAGTGCCCATTTTTAAAAGTGCTCGAATCTCATGTCATAGGGGGATATGTGCGTTTAACGCTTAAGAGAGTCAAGTGTATACATATTTTGTGTCAAATTAAGGAGATCACGACCTTAAATGCAGTAAGATAATCTAGGTGCTTATAGGACGTAGGAAGCTAGCAGGTGCATCACCTACTTGCTTAGCTTCAATTTGCTAGGTAAACGGAGACAAGGCTCGATGTCGAATTAGTCTAAATCTGATTATGAAAAAAGTCTGTGTTAAAGGTGTAAATTTGGCCTATGTTTTAGCATCACCCATGTACTATATTTTTAGTTCAAGAAGGATATTAAAAAAGGGTACAAAGACATCACAACCCACTTGACCATTCGGGCCCAAAACTAAGAGAATATTAGAAAATAGATAGCCCAAGCCCATCAACTTGAAGACCCATTTAGGCCCAAGTACAATGGCCAAGCTTCTAGATAACCAACTTGATAATATGCGGTATTACATGGTCAAAATGTCAAAGGAAAGGCAGTCAAGTTAGTCCTTTAAAGAGGGGTTATAAGAAGCAATATTTATTCACTCTTAGACTTGGAAAAAAAATTACAGCTTTCACAATTTTCTCTCTACATTTTCTTAACCTAGCAAGCAGCCACAAAGGAACTTCTAGAGTTCTTGGAGAGGCCCTACACCTTGAATGTAGTGGTAAGTAAGTTTACACGTGTGTTTAGTATGGTTTTCTTAGGAAAAACTAGAAGTATATACTAGTATGTTTTTGTTGGAAATTTGGGACAACATGTATTTAAAAAGTTGCTGCACACTTGCCTTTTGTTTTATGACTTCTCTATGGTTTGTGGGATGTTTTATGAAGAGAAATTGATGTTATTAATATGTTTTGAGGTGTAAACATTACCCTAAGGTTGCCTCCTTGATTTTGGTTTCATTTAACAAACTCGTTTTATTGTGTTATCTAAAGTGTAATGTTGATTAGAACTTGTAGGCTGTTGGATGGGAGGCTATTGGCTCACGTACTTCATTAGTTCTTAGATGCTGTTATTAGACTGTTTTAGTACTATTTGTATGTGTAAATATTGTTGGAATATTTTGGTTAGAGTTTGAAATGGTTTAGAATTGTAGACATTGAAATGTAGCGAAGGGAGGTAACCTTATGCTGTCCATTTGTAGGTTGTGTAGAATTATTATATGTTGTGCTTTGTAGTCTATTGTGAGACTATTATGGGACTCAAACAGGCTAGACATGATGTGTATGTGCATATGTGCATTAGAAAAATATGATTAGGGGCGGAAAGGTTGAAAGAATACGCTCGTGTTCATAAACACCCGTTTGCTGCCCGTGTGTTGTTTTCTTATGTAATTGGGCTGCCAAGGTGTATCTATATAATTCCAACCCATCCAATCACCTACTTTGTTGTATATAAATATTAGCAGAAAGTTAAGGCTATCCCAAGGTATTAAGAAGGTCATACAACGAGGTATGTAAGGCTACTTGATTCTTTATTGTTTGGCATGAAACATAGATCCTTCCTTGGCACATAAAGGCACTTACCAATTCCGGCACAACTATTAACTGTACCTACACTCTTTCATATGTTCATATGCTGTACATTATGACTTCCAAATCAGCATACACACGTGGATACCAAGTTACATGGGTTCTTTTTGTCAAATAAAATTCACAAGTTATTTCATCTCATACGTATTTCATTATTTATGTAACGTACTCTTTTCATGGTCAATTGTCTTGTATGATTATCTACATGTCACATGTTACATTTACAGTCCTACTATTCCAATATTGTGACCACCAAAAGAATCATGTCAAAGGTAATTGACAGGTAAAGTATATTGTTTATTGATGGGTGGTAGCCTAATGGGTGGAAGAATCACCTAGCCAAGGACAATCCTATCATAGGTGGTAACCCGAGGGGTTAAGGAATAACCTAACCTAGTATGATTTTGACATAGTTTTACCACTGATCAGTTGGTGATTTGTATTACCGCTGTGCATAGATTGTACAGTAAAGGTAAAGTAATATAAAGAACATAAAGTACATGATTCCAAATTATAGCCAAAGATGGTCTCTAATCTTGCACCAGTGCATGGTCTCATTTGAGTTATTACTTCACATACAATATATCATGCCTTATATATTTAGTATATTATCTCGTACTGATGACCCTTATGGGGAACCTATATTTTGATGCTGTAGGTACAGGTGCTAGTAGATCTCCCAGTAGGATTATAGGATATCCTGTTGCTGATACCAAGTTCCAGGTTGCTTCGGCGCTTTGTGTGAGTCTAGAGATTATATGTTTAAATTGTATAGTTAGTTGAGGCGGGGCCTGTCCTGACTCTTTTCAGATACTTTCTCTTATCTAGTGGATTTGTAGACTATACAAATTAAAGTATGGTCATGTCTCATACTTTAGACACCGTGGCCCTAACGGCCTAGTCATATACATTCCTTTTGGCTTGTTATCACTGTTTATTTTCTTAAATGCATGTCAAATGTAGAAATACTTTGTAATACGTATAGAAAGTGTATAGATATATCTTGGTTCTCCTAAGCCTTATTGGCAATGGGTGCTAGTCTGCCCTAACAGGACTTTGGAGCTTGATATTTTGATTGTTCTATTTACCATTAATAACCACATATTTGATGGAGTAAGAGTTCCCAAGTGGAGTTTCTTGAAGATGGCTAGTGGCATTAAGTTGATGCTAGTACCCAAATCACAAAGTGCTCTAGCAAATTCCACCACTCTGATAGTGCATGGTATAGTGAAAGTGCCTGGGTCTTCATGCTTTTGAATTAATGACTTGGTAGTGATAATATTGCAATGCTGAAGATCTCTAGAAAGCTTTTGACTTACCATCTTCTTCTTTATAACCAAGTCTTTCATGTACTTTGCATAACTTGACATCTTCTCTAAGGCTTCAATCAAAGGGATATTTATTGATAATTGCTTGAGCATCGCTAGTAAGTGCTTGAGCTTGCTTTCCTCCTCCCTCTTCTTAATTCTTTGAGGGAAAGGGTGAGTAGGTCTTGGAATAGCCTTATACTCCTCAACTTATCAACCAGTTCACCTACCCCATTCTTTACACAATCATCTCTCTCGACAACACCTTTTCTTATGATTTCCTTCACATGCACATTTTCTACCTCAACCAACATAGAAGGGTCAATGGTGCTCTTACCTCCCCTAGTCGTGATTTTCGTACAATGCCTCTTAGTCTTTGGGTTTTGCACTAAGTTTCTTAGCAATGTACCTTTTTAGTATTAGTTTAATTGAGTCTACACTTGACCAAATTATTGTTCTAATTTCCCGATGGCGACTGAATGAGACTCTATTTTCTGTTTGATACTTAAAGTGTCAAACTTTGTCCCCTTCAAAGTCTGATCTTGTGTTTTGACTTTCTTCATCAATCGGTCAAACATCCTTTAATTCTTGAATTGCTCAACCCTGCATCACGATTGTAGGGTGGCACATAAGGACCACTCCTATACCCATCTCTTCTTCCACTTAGCTTCTGGCACCCTATCTTTCTCAAAATAACCCCATAGTTATCTCTATAAGCATCATCTATATTATAGTTTCGACCTTGATTTTCTAGAACTTTGATGCCAATAGTTTGGATTAGACCCTTGGGCATTATTCCAAAAAACCACTACATGGTTACTAACAAAGCAGTCATCTTTATAATAATAATGTTCCTCAGACATGAGCGCTCTATGAGGTTGGTGGACTATTGCATAAACTCTCTCCTGACTTTGCTTACCCACTAAGTCCATACTCGTGCAGAGTTGAATAAGTTGTTGGATGACCTTCTCATTGATTTTAGCTTGCTATGAACTAACATACACTGTATATGAGCTCCTTGTAGAAGCTCTCTCCCTTTGCCCCCATGCTTTGTTGGACTTGATTACCTTCTCCATTCTTTCTACTATCCTTGTGAATGGTTGATCTAAGAACATGCCTTCCATGATAGTATTGGCACAAGCTTGACTATTCTCCTCAAGATCTCAATAGGAAATATCTACTAAGTCATCATCCATGATCTTATGGTCTAGAACACTTCTCAAACACTTGGTGAACCTCTCCCATGTTGTGCTAATGGAATCACCTGGAAATTGTTCAAAGTTATGGATTTGATCCTTCAATTTAAGTTTCTTTGACCTTGGAAAGTATCTTCCCAAAAAGGCTCTTTGCAATTCTACCCAACTGGTGATTGAGCTCTCTGGGAGTTTTGATAGCTAAACTGCTGCATTATTAGTAAGACATAGAGGGAACACACGTAACCCAATAGCATCCATAGAAAGATTCTACGTACCTATCACACTCTTGTACACAAAAGCCACATTGTGTATATGGCTTTAAGGATCCTCAGAAGGTAAACACACGAACAAATCATAGTTCTAAAGTATTTGGAGAGATCCACTTGACACTATGAACTTAGTGTTAGGCGGTAATGGTGGCAACACTATAGCTCTTGTGATGTACATGGCAATGGGATTCAACTGATATTGGTTCCATCTATAGATATTCTCGCTAAAATTCCTCTGGTTAAGCCTATTTTCACTTGGTGGTGAATTATCTTCTCTACCATCAAAATCATCATTTCTGTTTACAACTTCATCAGCTGCAATATTCATGTTTTCTTGGGCCATTCTCCTTGCAACACATTGCATCTCTAAGTTGATTGGAGCTAAGGGTCTGTCTTGGTTCATTGTATTAGCATACACCTAGTATACCCTGAAAAAGAAACTAAACAACTAAAAACAGAAACAAAAGTAAGTACAAGAGAATTAAGAAATTAACGCTTTAATTAAAAGACTAGTCAAATCAAATCAAAGCATCATCGTATTCCTTGGAAACGACACAATTTTTCTTGATGTCACACCCAAGATACACCTATATTTCAAAGTCAAAGTGATCATTATTAGTTAAAACCTAACCAAGGTTAGGGGCAAATCCCATAGGGATATAGGGCTTTGAAAACTTGGTTAACCAATAATCAGTTCAAGCATAAACTACTTGAGTCTCTAGGGGGGGAGTATTTAAATGATTAATAGAAAATTAAACTAAACAAATAACAAGGAGAGATAATCAAATTGGAGAGCAACTTGTGTAACTATGTTCCCTACGATTCACTAACTTAAATATCCTAGATAACACAACCTCAATTGGAACACTGCATGCAGGATGATAATTTAGGTTCTTTCAGCGTTCTTCTGAAAGTGAAGGTTGAAGTTCACTATGGCACTTAGATGGATACCATAGTATGCCCAACTCCATTACCTATAGTACCATTCAACTTGATTAGAAGAGACCACATAAATCAAATTTTGTTAACTATCTTCTTTTCCTATTCATCACAATCTGGATCAGGATCATGATACTAGGTGGTGTTTAGTGTTGCTGAAATGCCCCACACTTGCCTATAAATGCCCCTATAATCATAATTCACTTATATCTCAAATAAAGGATTTTTAAACACCCCTCCACATAGCTCAGAAAGACTCTATAATGCATTTTTTTCAATATTTCAAAATTCATGCTGATTTCACAAATCTGACTTATATTCTTATTCAAAAGGGAAAATTGCATTGGGGAATGAGTACCTATAAGGTATACTTTATTTGTGCCAAGAAAAATATTTTTGGTGAAACTTCACAAAAAAAGTAGCTGTCCACGATGGATCTGCAACACAGACATAACGTGGAGTAGTTTAAAAATTTCTGATAATTTGTTGTTTTCCCTCCAGGGCAATTGGGTAAAAATCCATATCTATATACACACAAAAAACCTCATTGTCTAGATATTTTGATCCATAAAAACCAACCAAAAACCTCTAAAAATCCTCTCTAATCTTCATCAAATTCTCCATTCATTCTCAAGGTTTTGAAAAGGTCTTGTTGGAATTCAAGAAAACCAAGTCAAGCACCAAGTCCTCCTCAAGATTCAAGTGTCCCAATCTCTTTTCGGATCTAAGTATTTCATTCAAGCTTTAAGTCTCCATTAAAGTCTTTTTGAAGAAATTCTTCAAGGTCAGGGTATGTGGTGTTAAACCATTAGGTCCTTCCACCCATGGTGCCTAAGCCTCCTTTTTATTTGAATTAAATTATTTAAATGTTTGTTTACTTATGGGTCTTGATTATTATAAATTTCACTGCATGGTGATTCATGGTTTATGAAAGTATGATTGTTCTAGTATGTTTTGAACTATAAATCTTGGACCTAATATAAGTTTGATAAAGGGGTTTTTATGTATATTGCTTGAGGATGCTGCAAGGTGTTTATTGATGCTTTTATTATGGATTTTCCTGCGTGATTTCACTCTTGAATTGCATTATTTTACAGTAGCATTACACACCACCAAGTGTTTGATAAAATGTCTAGCTAGGGTCTCTTGAGAAATTGAAGGTCTAATGCATGTCTTATGAGTTGAATAGTATTATGATGATTATATGCTAATAAAATGATGATGGCATAGTGATGAATTAATGGTATGCATATGATGTATAATGATGAGAGAAAATGTAGGTATCTGATGACCTTGTGATGATGAAAGTATGATATTTATGTGTTGAATTAATAAAAACTATCTATGATGTTACAATTCAATCACCTTGTTGAGGGGGTACCAAGCCTCAATCACCTTGTTGAGAGGGTGCCAAGTCTCAATCACCTTGTTGAGAGGGTGCCAAGTCTCAATCACCTTATTGTTGTTTAATTGCTTCGTCAATCCAGGATGTGTAGATGATATGCTAAGAGGCTTGTTTGGGGCCCCTTTGGGTTCCAAATCGCCGTGTCATGTCTAATCCCTAGGCTTGGAGCATGACAAACTTAGTATCAGAGTACTGGGTTGTTAATGGTCCTCGGCATTCAACATACCGCATCAATTAAAGTCTTGTTAATTATTGTGAAGTGCACAACAACTATGAGCAAGAGGCTACGAGGCATTTTAGGAAATATCTCCCTTCTTCATGGTCTATCTCATGCTATAGAAGGCAAGGTAAGGTTTTTCCCCTAATGAATGTTCTTTACTATGCTATATCATGCCTATTCTAAGAGGAAGAAGAGCTCGTTCACTCGAGGAGCAACTGGACCCTCCCGCTCTCATCATAGGGGAGAGGCTCATGAAGAGTTTCACGATGGTATTACCATGCTACATGATTCCATGATTAATCAAATTGACCAAGGGGCTTAAGACCCTTATGCTCCTACTTCGACCTCAAGAGTGAGGGATTTTACAAGGATGAACCCACCGGAGTTCCATGGGTTCAAAGTGGATGAGATTTCTCAGGAATTCATTGATGAGGTATACAAAGTGTTGTCTATTATGGGGGTTAGCTCAAAGGAGAAATCAAAGTTGGCAACTTATAAATTCAAAGGGGTAGCCCAAATATGCTTTATTCAATGGAAAATGGAGAAGGGGAACAACAATGTGGTGCTTTGTAGGAGTTTAAGGCCGCGATTCTCAACCAGTTCTTCCTATTTAGTTAAGAGAGGCCAAAATGATGGAATTTATGAATCTGAAGAAAGGGTTGATGAGTATGAAGGAGTATACTCTCAAGTTCAACCAACTCTCCAAATATGCTCCACAATTGGTAGTCGTGCCAAGGTCTAGGATGAATAAGTTTGTGATGGGTATATCAGACTTGGTGAATAAAGAGTGTCATGCCGCTATGTTGATAGGTGATATGGACTTGTCTAGCCTCATGACTTATGCCAACAATTGGAGGGGAAAACGTGAGAAATACGAGAATGGATGAGATTAAGAAGGACCGTATTGAAGGTAGATTCCAAAGTCCGAAGGGTGGCAAGTTTTATCAAGACCAAGGGTCTTTTAATGCTCCAACTAGAAGACTTGCTAATGACTACCCAAGGGTCCAAGGTGATGGTGGTGTGGTGCCTGATCCTATGTGTCCAAGATGTTGTAGAGTTCACAATGGCCGATGTTTGAAGGATACTAATGCTTGTTATAGGTGTAGTGAAGTGGGTCATTAGGTGATGAATTGTCCTCATAATCACAACAAGGGTAGATATGGTCATCGATAAGACCAAGGTGCAAATACAGGTCCTAGAGGAAGGGGAGGTCAATAAGATGGTGCGCAAGGCACAATTGGTTCTATTCTCTTCAAAGAAAGCAAGGGGTAGATGAGGTGCCCAATGTAATCACCGGTCTGTTAAAGGTCTTTGATATTGATGTGTATATATTGATAGAATTGAGTGCCACTCTTTATTTCATTACACCTTTTATTGCCAAGAAGTTTCATATTAAACCCAGATTATTATGTAAGCAATATGTAATGTCTACTCCCATTGGTGCATCCATTATTGTTAGAAGAGTCTATAGAAATTGTCCTGTATTCATTTTGCATAAAAATTTTCCTTGTGATATTGTTGAGTTGGATATGATGGATTTTAATGTCATTATTGGGATGGATTGGTTGAATACATATTATGCCTTTATTGATTGTAGAACCATTAGTGTGAAATTTCAATTCCCTAATAAACCCATCCTTGACTGCGAGAGTCATGATGTAGTGGTCAAGCGTAGGTTTACTTCTTGTATTAAAGCTCAAAAGTTGATTTCTAAGGGGGGTGTCTATCATCTTGTGAGGGTTAGGGATGTTGAGTTCAAAGTCCTTCACATAGATTCAATTCTGGTGGTTAATGAATTCCTTGATATCTTTCCTACTGAGCTTCTCGGTGTTCCTCCCAAAAGGGAAATAGATTTTGGTATAGATCTCCTTTTCGATACTCAACCCATTTCTATTCTCCTTTACCGTATGGTCCCGGCTGAGTTAAAGGAGATATTTAGGGATTTCATAGAGAAGGATTTTATAAGACCTAGTAAATCACCTTAGGGTGCATTGGTATTTTTTGTGAAGAAGAAAGATAGTACCATTAGAATATGCATTGATTATCAACAACTTAATAGGATTACCATAAAAATAAGTTCCCTCTACCAAGGATTGATGATCTTTTTGATCAACTCCTAGGGGATAGTCACTTATCTAAGATTGATATTCAGTCTGGGTACCACCATGTAAAAGCGAGGGAGTGTGACATTCCAAATACGTCCTTTCAGACTCGGTATAGGCACAATGAGATTTTTGTTATGTCTTTTGGGTTGACCAATGCACCGACTATTTTCATGGAACTTATGAATAAGGTCTTTAAACCCTATCTTGATTTGTTTGTGGTTGTATTTATTGATGATATCTTGATCAATTCCCATAGTGAGGAAGAGCATATGGATAACTTGAGGGTGGTGTTGCAAATATTAAAGGGAAGAGAAGTTGTATTCCCTATATAAAAATGTGAGTTTTGGTTGAAAGATGTTGCCATTCTAGGTCATGTAGTGTTGGGTGACGGTATCAAGGTAGATCCTAAAAACATGGAGGTTATTAGAAATTGGCCTAGACCTTTGACTTCATCAGACATTAGAGATTTCTTAGGTTTGCCGGTTTACCACTAGAGGTTTGTTAGTAATTTGTCTTCCATTGCTTCTCCCATGACTAAGTTGACCCAAAAGAAGGCAAAATTTATGTGGATCGATGAGTGTGAACAGAGTTTCTAAACTTTGAAAGATAAGCTTGTCTCCGCTCCTATCTTGTGTCTATTGGAAGGGTTAGAAGTGTTTGTTGTGTATTATGATTCCTCAAGAATTGGTTTGGGTTGTGTTTTGATGCAAAATGGTAAGGTGATAACTTATGACTCTAGACAACTTAAGGTGCATGAAAAGAATTATCCTACCAATAATCTTGAATTGGCCGCCGTGGTACTTGCTTTGGAGATTTTGCATCACTATTTGTATGGGGTCCATATTGATGTGTTTACTGATCATAAGAGTATCCAATATTTGAGACAAAGAAGGTGGTTAGATCTTCTTCAGGATTATGATATGACTGTGCATTATCATCCCGGCAAGGCTAATATTGTGTCTGATGCTCTAAGTAGGGTGTCTATAGGTAGCCTAGCTCATGTTGATGATGTTAGCAAGTAGGTGGCTAGAGAGGTTCATCGGTTGGCTAGATTGAGGGTTAGGTTTGAAGAGTTTAATAATGGTGGGTTTGTGGTTGTTGATCGTTCTAAATCTTCCTTGATTGAAGAGGTTAAGGCAAAGCGCCTTGTTAGAATTGAAGGCCTTGGTGTGCCCAATGTTGATGACTTGAGAAGGAATGTTCTACACGAGGCTCATAATTCTTCCTATTCTATTCACCCCGATTCTACAAAGATGTATAGAGATTTGAGGAAAGTGTTTGGCTGGGTCATATGAAGAGAGACATTGCTAAGTTTGTATCTAGTTGTCATAATTGCCAACAAGTTAAAATCGAGCATCAAAGGCTAGGTAGCCCAAGAATAGAGATTCCTACTTAGATGTGGAAGGAAATTAACATGGATTTTGTGGTTAGCTTGCATAATACTAGAAAGCATTTTGATTCTATTTGGGTTGTGGTTGACAGAATGACAAGTCGACCCACTTCCTAACAGTTAAGACTACTTTTGTTGCCAAAGATTATGCAAAATTGTACGTTCATGAGCTGGTTAGACTGTATGGGGTGCCTTTGTGTATCATATCAGATTGTGGTGCTCAATTTGCTTCTCACTTTTGGAGGTCCTTCCAAAGAGGTCTTTGTACCAAGGTAA
>JAOTQJ010100820.1:57043-71351 GCA_025642045.1 Solanum sejunctum
TATCATATCAGATTGTGGTGCTCAATTTGCTTCTCACTTTTGGAGGTCCTTCCAAAGAGGTCTTTGTACCAAGGTAAAGCTTTGTATGGCCTTTCACCTTCCAAAGGACAGCCAAGCCAAAAGAACTATCCAATCTCTTGAGGATATGCTTAGAGCTTGTGTTTTGGAGTTTAAGAGTGGTTGGGATGAACATCTTCTACTCATTGAGTTTGCATACAACAATAGTTATCATTTAAGTATTGGTATGGCTCCTTTTGGGGATCTCTGTGGTAGACGTTATGGGTCCTCGGTTGGATGGTTTGAGGTGGGGGAGATGGATTTTTTAGTCCCAGATTTAGTTATGGAGGTCATGGAGAAGGTGAGGATGATAAGGGAAAGATTGAAAATAGCCAAAGTAGACAAAAGTCCTATGCCGATATAAGGAGAAGAGATCTTGAATTTAAGGTTTGTCATTGGGTCTACTTGAAAGTCTCATCCATGAAAGGTGTGGTTCATTTTGGAAAGATGGGTAAATTGAGTCCAAAAGTTATGGGTCCTTATAGATTATTGAGGAGGATTTGTAAGGTGGCCTATGAGTTAGAGTTGCCCAATGATATTAATATGGTTCATCCAGTATTCCATTTGTCTATGTTGAGGAAGTGTGTGGGTGACCCAAGTGCCATTGTGCTTTTAGTTGTTGCTGGGGGTGTTGAAGATAATTTGACTTATAAAGAGGTCCCAATAGAAATTTTAGAAATACAAGTGAAGAGGTTGAGGAACAAGGATGTAGCTTCCGTTTAGGTCCTTTGGAGGAACCAACAAGATGAGAATGCTACATGTGAAGCTGAGGCGGACATGCAAAAGAAATATCCCTATCTCTTCAATTCTATTCAACCCTATGGAACTAATCTATGTCAATATATTATGTCAAGTCTTAATTTTCAACCCTTATGTCATTTGCATGCATTCATGTTTATTTTTACAAGTTTATTTGGATTGACATTTACATGTTGGGCTGAAATCATCCTAATTACTTCTCTTATATATGCATCTTTGACATTTGGGGATGAAAGTTCCGAAGGGAGAAATATTGAAACGCCCCAAAACGTGCCTGAAAATGTGTCTTGGAGATGTCCATAATCGTAATTTCCATATATCTCAAAATTCATGCATGATTTTGAAAATCCGACTTTATATTCTTGATCAAGGGCAAAATTGATGTCATGACCCGAACCTAGGGCCTAGATGTGACACGACGAATGGGGAACCCGATGAGACCCTAAACAAGCCTCTTAACATAACATTACACGTCCTTGGTCTCAAAAGCATTTAAACAAGCATAAGAGAATAGAAATAAAGGATACGGGGATAAGGGAAGTCTTTCATATCATAAAAAATCAAAAGAGACAAAGAGATTCAAGCTCAAGAAGAATAACATAACTTGTCGAACAACATCTCTAAACATAGAATTGAGTAGGGCCAAACAACTTCCCAGGCTCACCTTCATAGACAAAAGCATATAAATAGGTAATGAAAGTCTTTAGATAATATAAGAACAAAAGACATCATCCCAGGAGTTGAGGACTCACCAAACTTTATTTGAGAAGATAGTACCAGCCACGGGGAGGATGAGGATAATCGTGAGGAGCTCCGGTTCCTACATGGTAATATCATATAGGTATAGAGTATGCCTTAGTATGTTTGAATGCACTAATTATGTAGGATGCAATGCAACAAGAGATAGGCAACATGATCAAAATGAATCATATTACATAGTAGGAAGAGACCATCATCATAGTACTTGGAATCCAAGGTAAACCACCCCTTGGAGGTATTTGAGATGTCAACCCCTCAACTTGCTTAATGGATTTTTACCACCTCCCATTAAGGTGCTTGAGGTACCAACCACTCAACTTGGTTAATTGGTTTACCACCTCTCATCAAGGTGTTTAAGATACTAACCCCTCAACTTGGTTAATGGGTGTTTATCACCTCCCATCAAGGTATTTTAGGTACCAACCCTAGTCTACCACCTCCCATCAATGTGTTTGAGGTACTGACCGCTAAACTTAGTTATGGTAAACTCACAAAACTATAGATACATATCATGAAATCATCACATAAGTACCATCCTTTCATCATTATAAAATCACTTAACTCATATGCCAAGCATTAGGTCTTCAACAACTTAAGATACATTAACTAGACATTTTATCAAATACTTCGTGGGTGCGCAATGCTAATATAAGATTATGCAATTCAAGAGTGAAATCATGCAAGTAAACTTGTAGTAAATTAACCCACTGATACTAGGTAATACCATCATGCAATATACAACAAAACCCTTCCTCAAATCTCATGATAGATCCAAGATTCTTAACTCAAAATATGCTCAAAAGGTCTCACTTTTTATGAAACCCCAACATAGTTCATAGTTAAATTAATAGTAAATAAGACCCATAAGTAAATCAACTTAGATACATGAAATTTATGTGAAAAGAAAGCTTGGGCACCATAAGGGAAAGGACCCAATGGTTGAAACCCTCATACATTAGCTTTGGAGAATTGCTTGATGAAGAATGGAATGGAGACTTGAAGCTTGAGCGATTTCCTTAAGATCCAAAATGAGATTTGGCACTTGAATTTTGAGTAAAATATTTGTTTAAGTGTTTGAGAGAGTATCGAAAAATGACTTGTATGATGTGAAGATGAAATATAGATAAGTATATGTGTTTTTACTCATAGAAAGGCTTTGTCCCATGACCCTAAAGCCTTGGACCGAGATTGAAAAAATTGGAAACAAGATACACTAGTCTGCATCAACTCTACGATGCAGATCCAATGTATAGGATAAATTTATACACTTCCACGATAGGCCCGCGTCGCGGAGCTATCGTGAACTACTACTCTAATTCAAAAATTTGTGAAAATTAACTTTTGCTATGCGTCTTCTAAAAGTCAAGTTATACCCATTCCCCACTCAATTTTGCCCCCTGAACAATAATATGATGTTGGATTTTTGATATCATGCATGAATTTTGAGATATATGAAAATTATGATTATGGACACTTCTGAGGCACATTTTCAGGCACTTTTTGGGGTCATTTCAATATCCCCCCTTGGGAACATTCTTCCCCGAATGTCAAAGAAACGTACATAAGAAGGATAATCATGAACTGACCAGCCCCCAAAAGAATGCCACAATGTACTTAAACATCATTTTCAAAACTCTTGGCATACATGTCAAAAATCACCATGAACTTGTCAACTTAAACATGAATGCATGCAAATGACATAAAGGCTGATATATGAGACTTTAAATCACATAAAGGACTTGGCATTAGTATGTTAGACTTGAGTAGAATGGAAAACATAGGGATATCCCTTTTGAATGTCCGCTTCGGCCTCCCATGTAGCACTTTCAACTTGTTAATTCCTCCAAAGGACCTTAACATAAGCCACATCCTTGTTCCTCAACCTCTTAATTTGTCTATCCAAGATCTCTACTGGAACCTCTTCATAAGTCAAGTTGTCTTCAACAACACCCACAACATCTAATCGGATAACAGCATTCGGGTCACCTATATATTTCCTTATCATAGACACATGAAAGACCGGATGAACCAAGTCTATTTCACTAAGCAACTCCAACTCATAGACCACCTTACCAATCTTCCTCAACACCCTATAAGGACCCACAAATCTTGGACTCAATTTACCCTTTTTACCGAAATGCACCATATCATTCAAGGGCAAGACCTTCAAAAGACCCAATCATAAACTTTAAATTCAAGCTCCCTTCTCTTCACATTGGCATAGGACTTTTAATAACTTTGGTCCATTTTCAATCTCTCCCTAATTAACCTTACCATCTCCATAGCCTCCATAACTAGATCCAGACCCAACTAAGCCATTTCCCTACCTCAAACCATCCTACCAGGGACCTATAATGTCTACCATAGAGAACCTCAAAGGAGCCATACCAATGCTAGAGCTACAACTATTATTGTAAGCAAACTCAATCAATGGAAGATGATCATCCCAACTACCCTTAAACTCTAATACATAAGAATTCAGAGTTTGGATAGTTCTTTTGTCTTGGCCATCCATTTAAGGGTGAAAGTCTGTACTAAGCTTTACCTTAGTACCAAGACCTCTTTAGAAGGACCTCCAAAAGTGAGAAGTGAATTGAGCATCACAACCCCATATGATAGACAAAGATATCCATGCAATCTAACCAACTCATAAATGTACAACTTAACATAATATTCCACACCATAAGTAGTTTTAACCGGTAGAAAAGGAGCCAACTTTGTCAATAAATCAACCACAACCCCAATAAAACAAAACCCTTTTTAGTCTTAGGCAACCCAACCATAAAATCCATGTTAAATTCCTCCCACTTCCAAGTGGGAATCTCTATATCTTGGGTCCATCCAGCCTTTGATGCTCGACTTAGACTTATTGGCAACTATGACAACTAGATACAAATTTGGAAATGTTTCTCTTTATACCTACCCACCAAAACACATCCCTCAAATCTCTATACATCTTGGTAGAATTGGGGTGAATAGAATAGGTAGAATTATGAACCTCATCAAGAATCTTCTCTATCACTCCATCCACACTAGGTACACATGACCTACCTTGGTACCTAAGGGCACCATCTCCCCCTTGGGAGAAAATCTCTACCTTACCATCGCTCTCCAAGGCCTTCCATTCTAACAAGGAAGGGTCAAGAACTTGTCTTGCCTTCACCTCCACAACAAATAAGGATTTGGAGCCATCAACCATCACTACTCCACCATTAACAACCTCCTCTAACCTAACTCCCATCCTAGCCAACCGATGAACCTCTCCAGCCACCTCTTTACCTCTATAATCAACATGATCTAGGCTACCTATAAACACCCTACTCAAAGCATCCGCCATAACATTATCCTTACCGATATCATAATCCTTAAGAAGCTCTAACCATCTTCATTGTCTCAAGTTGAATTCTTTGTAAGTGAACACATATTGAAGGCTCTTATGATTGATGAACACATCAATAGGAACCTCATACAAATAATGACACCAAATTTTCAAACCAAAAACCACGGCAACCAATTCAAGATCATGGGTAGGATAATTCTTTTTATACACCTTAAATTTTCTGGAGGCATAAGCTATTTTGCATCAATACATACCAAAAACCAATTCGTACGACATCAAAATACACAACAAACCCTTCTAACCCTTCTGGTAGAGTGGTAGAGATAAGATAGGAGCAGAGGCAACTTTATTCTTCGAGATTTGGAATTTCTTTTCATATTCACTAGTCCACAAAAACTTAACCATCATTTGGGTCAACTTAGTCCTGGGAGAAGCAATAGAGGAGAATCCATTCACAAACCTCTGCTAGTTACCCACTAAGCCTAAGAAGCTTCTAATGTCCAGTGAAGTCAAATGTCTAGGCAAATTTCTAATTACGTCCATCTTCTAAGAATCCAACTTTATACTATCACCCGACACAACATGACCTAGGAAGGTAATCTCTTTCAACAAAAACTCACATTTCTCATACTTAGCATACAACTTCTCTTTCCTAATTTTTGGAAACACTACCCTCAAATGACTCACATCCTCGTCATCACTATACGAGTAGATCAAGATTTCATAAATGAAAACCATAACATACAAATCAAGGTAGGGTTTGAAGACTATATTCATAATATCTATGAAGATAGCCAGTATATTTGTCAAACCAAAATACATAACAACAAATTCATAGTGCCCATACCTAGTTTGGAAGGTTGTCTTGGGAATGTCACACTCCCTCACTTTAACTTGATGATACCCATATCAAAGATCAATCTTAGAGAAGTGGCTAGCCCCTTGAAGTTGGTCGAATAAATCATCGATCTTTGGTAAAGAATACTTATTCTTAATAGTGACTCTATTAAGTTGGTGGTAGTCAATACACATTCTAAGAGAACCATCTTTCTTCTTCATAAACACCACCTATGCACCCCAAGGTGATTGGCTAGGTTGAATAAAACCCTTCTCCAACAAATCCTTTAAATGCTCTTTCAACTCCTTCAACTCCACCAGGGCCATGCGGTAAGGAGGAACTGAAATAGGTTGAGTGTCGGGAGGAGATATATGCCAAAATCTATTTCCCTTTCGGGGGACCACTGAGAAGCTCACTAGGGATAACATCTAGGAACTCATTAACCATGGAAATTGACACTTTGGGAGGACTTTAGGCTCCACATCGATAAATGTAGCAAGATGATAGAGACACCCTTTAGAGATCAACTTTTGGGTTTTAATGAAAGAGATAAACCTACCCTTGACCACCACATCACGAGTCTTCCACTCAAGGATGGGTTTACTTGGGAATTGAAATTTGACCCTATGGGTTCTACAATCAATACAGGCATAGTATGCATACAACCAATTCATCCCAAGAATGATATCAAAATCCACCATATCCAACTCAGCAAGATCACAATGCAAACTTTTACGAAAAATCCAAATGGTATAATTTCTATAGACCTTACTAGTAATAATAGATGCACCTATGGGACTAGACACCTCATAAGACTCACACAACAATTGACGTTCAACATGAAACTTTTTGGCAATAAAAGTGGTAACAAAAGAAAGAGTGGCACCCAGGTTTATCAATGCATACACATCAAAGTCAAAGACTTTTAACATACTGGTGAGGACATTGGGCACCTCATGAGTCCTTGCCTCTCTTGAAGAGCATAAAACCGATTGTGCCTTAGGGTACCACCTTGTTGGCCTCCTCTCCCCAAAGGAATTATATTTGCACCCCAACCTTTTGGACGAACATCTCAACCCTTATTTTGTTTATGAGGACAATTAACCTTCTTATGCCCCACTTCACCACAATCAAAAAAAGCATTGGTGTCCCTCAAATATGGGCCTTTATGAGCCCTACCACATTTTGGACACATAGCATTAAATGCCATACCAGCATCACCTTAGACCCTTGGGTTGTTATTGGCAAACATTCTATTAGGTGCATGAGTAAACACTTGGCCTTGATGAAATTAGCCACCTTTAAGACCTTGGAACTTACCATCTATATGTACCCTTTTGGTCTCGCCTCCCCTTCTTTTCCTCAACTTCTCCCCCTCCATTTGTTCAATCATATATCATTAGGCGGGACAAATACATATCATTAATCAACATAGTGGAGCTACACTCCTCACTTACCAAATTGGATACACCCATCACAAATTTGTCCATTCTAGACCTCAGATCAGCAACCACGTATGGAGCATATTTAGAGAGTTGGTTGAACTTGAGGGCATATTTCCTCCCACTCATTGACCCTTGATTCAAATTCATGAATCCTATCATTTTGGCCTCCCTAAGATCAAGACGGAAGAACTGGTTGAGAAATGACATTTTAAACTCCTCCCATAGAATGATATTGTTGTTCCTCTTTTCCTCATTCCATTGATATACCATATTTGATCCAGCCCTTGAGCTGGTAAGCAACCAACTATGCCTTCTCCTTCGACCTAACACCCATGATAGTCTACACCTTGTATACCTCATCAATAAATTCTTGAGGGTCCTTATCCACTTTAGACCCATTGAACTAAGGTGGGTTCATCACCTTAAAGTCCCTCACTAGAGATGCCGAAGTAGGAGTATGAGGGTCTTGGTCCCCTTGATTAGACACGACTTGAGCTAGCAAGGTGAGAGCATCTGGAGCTCTCCATGAGGAGGTTCTTCCTTGGCTGTACGGGCTCTTCTTCCTTTTAAGTTAGGCATAATCTCGCATAGCAAAGAACATTTGATAGGGGAATTCCTTACCTTAACTCTATAGCATGATATAGATCAAGTAGAAGGGAAAGATTCCTAAAATGCCTCATAGCCTCTTACTCATAATTGTGGTGCACAACACAAACATGAAGAAGATCCTAACCAATGCAGTGTGTTGGATGCCTCATGACCCGAACCTAGGGCCTAGATATGACATAATGAATGGGAAACCTAATGGAACCCTAAAACAAGCCATTTAAGATATCATTACACATCCTTGGTCGCAGAAGCAAATAAACAAGCATAAAAGAATAGAAATATGGATAAGTGGATAAGGGAGGTCATTCATATCATAAAACATCAAAAAGCCAATGTGAGTCAATCACATAATTACATAATTTGTCCAACAACACCTCTAAACTTAGAATTGAGTGGGGGCCAAGAAATCTTTCTAGGCTCACCCTCATAGTCAAGAGCCTATTAATAGGTAATGAAAGCATCTACATAATATAAGAGTAAGAGATCTTGTCCCAAGAGTTCAGGACTCACCAAACTTGCTTCGAGGTATCAACATTTGGAGATGTTTGAGGTATCAACCCCTCAACTTAGTTAATGGGTTTTTACCACCTCCCATTAAGTTGTTTGAGGTATCAACCCCTCAACTGGGTTAATGGGTTTACCACCTCCAGTTAAGGTGATTGAGGTACCAACCACTCAACTTGGTTAATGGGATTTTACCACCTCCCATCAAGGTGTTTGAGGTACTAACCCCTCAACTTGGTTAATGGGTCTACCACCTACCATCAAGGTGTTTAAGGTACCAACCCCTCTACTTGGTTATGGTCAACTCACAACACTATCGATACATATAATGAAATAATCAAAAATACCATACCTTTACCATTATAAAGGCATTTAACTCACATGCCAAGCATTAAGCCTTCAATAATTCAAGATACATTAACCATACATTTTATCAAACACTTGGTGGGTGTGCAATGCTAGTATAAAACCATGCAATTCAAGTAAAATTGTAGTAAATCAACCCACCAATAGGTAATACCATCATATAATATACAATAAAATCATTCCACAAATCTCAAGATAGATCCAAGATTCATAGGTCAAAACATGCTCAGACAGTCACACTCTTATGAAACCCTAATATAGTTCATAGTTAAATTCATAGTAAATAAGACCCATAAGTAAATCAACTTAGAAACATGAAATTCATGTAAAAAGGAAGGTTGGTCACCATAGGTGAAAGGACCTAATGGTTAAAGCCCACATACCTTAGCTTTGGAGAATTCGTTGATGAAAATTGGAATGTCTACTTGAAGCTCAAGTGATTTTCTTAAGATTCGAAATGAGATTTGGCACTTGAATTTTGAGTAAAATATTTATTTAAGTGTTTGAGAGAGTATTAGGGAATATTTTGTATGATATGAATATTTAAGTATGGCTAAGTATAAGCATTTTTACATATAGGAAAGCTTAGGCCCATTACCCCAAAGCCTTGGACCGAGATTACAAAAAACTAGCAAAAAAATTTGTCCACATCTTTTCCATAATATGGACCTAATGCACAGGACAAATTTATACAACTCTGCGATTGGTTTGCATCTTGAAGTTGTCACAGATAACTACTGGA
The DNA here is from genome assembly GCA_025642045.1 of Solanum sejunctum. NCBI lineage: Eukaryota > Viridiplantae > Streptophyta > Magnoliopsida > Solanales > Solanaceae > Solanum > Solanum sejunctum. The sequence goes on from JAOTQJ010100820.1 coordinate 66,463, forward strand.
ATTCAAAAAATTATGAATATCAACTTTTGCTACGAGGCTTCAAAAATTTGTGTTATACCCATTCCCCACTATATTTTACCCCTTGAACAAGAATATGAAGTAAAATTCTTGATATCATGCAGGAATTTGAGATCTATAAAAATTATGATTATGTGCACTTCCTAGGTACATTTTCGGACACTTTTTGGGATCGCTTCAGTTGATTGGGAAATAGGTATAACCAAATTTTAGAAGAACCATTGTAAAAAGTGAATTTCACTAACATTGCAATTCCAGTAAGGGTCTATGACGCCTTCGCAATGCGAATCCATCATGAAGCTGTGTATTTTATTGCCAGATTATCCTGTTTTGGTGTAAGGCCTTAGGGTCTTGGGCCTAATCCATCCTATGCATAAAAACACCTATACTTAGTCATTTTTTAACTCCATATCACTTAATACATTACCCAAAAACCTCTCTAACACATGGAAAAAATATTCCATCCAAAATTCAAGTGTCCCAAAATTATCTCTGGATCTCAAGAAATTCATTCAAGCTTCAAGTTCTCATTCAAGTCTTCATCAAGGAAATTCCCAAATTTGAGGTATGTGGGTTTAAACCATTAGGTCCTTTTACGCATGGTGCCCAACCTTTATTCTTATGTAGATTACATATTTCAAAGTTTAATTATCTATGAGTATCTCTTACTACAAATTTAATTATAAACCATGTTGGGGTTTCATGAAATATGGACTATTTAAGCATGTTTTGAGCAATTATTCTTTAGTTTATTATGAGATTTGATGAGAGATTTTAATGTATTTTGCATGACCGTATTACCATGTGTTGGTGGTTTGATACACATTAAGCTTTCTCATATGATTTCACTCATGAATTGCCTGATTATGAACTAGCATTACACACCTACCAAGTTTTTGATAAAATGTCCAATTATAGATTCTTGAGTTATTGATGATCTATTGCATGGCTTATGAGTAAAGTGACTTTATGATGATGAAAGTGTCTTTAGTGTTACAAGTTGACCACACCTTGTTAAGGGGGTAATATGCCTTAACAACTTTAATGGGGGGTGTTATGCCCATCTACAATGTTGAGGGGTATATACCTTGACCACTTTGATGGGGTTTAATGCTCATCTATCATATTGTGAGGTATACACCTTGACCACTTTGATGACGGGTACCATGCCCATCTACCATGTTGAGGGGTATATACCTTCACCACTATGATGGGGGAGACAAGCCTATCTACCAATTGAGGGGTATATACCTCAATCATTTTCCAAAGGGGTGAAATGCCTTGACTCAAAGTACTAGTTTGCTTGGTCTATGATGGTGGTCTTTTCCTATACATGTAATATGTTCTATAGAAGCATATTTTACTTCAAGCGTAGATCATGCATGCCATATTGTTATTATACTATCCATTGCCTATGTTTATGCATTTTGACTATGTTGCCTATCTCTTGTTGTATTACATCCAATATATTTAGTACATTTAAATGTATTAACACATAGTCTATGCCTAGATGACATTACCATGTAGGAACTAAAGCCCCTCACGATCATTCTCCATGTGGCTAGTTGTGATATCTTGAAGATGCATTTTGATAAGTCCTCAAGTTCGGGGACACTAGCTTTGCTATTCTTATGTTATTTCTTTATGTTAAACTCTTTATACCATGAGGTTGAGTTTGAAAAGTGTCTTGGCCCCCGTTTTAGTTTATGTTTAGAGGTGTTATTGGACAAGTGATTAAATTATGCTTGAGATTTGACTCTTCTATGATTTATTCCATTACAAACTTCCGTAGTCCCTTTATCCCCATTTGTACTCTCTTGTTGTTGTTTATTTACTTCTGCGAGCAAGGATGTGTAAATGATATGCTAAGAGGCTTGTTTGGGGCCTCTATGGGTTTCCAACATCGATGTCATATCTAGGCCCTAGGCTTGGGTCGTGATAAAGTATCTATAGTGTTGCAAGTTGACCACACCTTATTAAGGGGGTTATATACATTACCCACTTTGATAGGGGTGTTATGCCCATCTGCCATGTTGAGGGGTATATACCTTGGCCACTTTGATGCTGGGTGCTATGCCACTTTGATAGGAGGTGCTATGACTAGCTATCATATTGAGGGGCATATACATTGACCATTATGATGGAGGGGGGGCGTGACATACACATCTACCAATTGAGGGGTAGATACCTTAATTACCTTCCAAGGAGGTGATATTCCTTGGATTCCAAGTACTAGTTTGCTTGGTCTATGATGTTGTTATCTTCCTAAACATGTAATCTATATTCTCAAGTTATATGTTTTTCAAGCATGTCTTACTTCAAGCATTGGTCATGCATTCCATGTTGTTATTATACCTATCCCTTGCTTATGATTATAAATTTTGACTATGTTTTCTATCTCTTGTTCCATTGAATCCTACATACTTAGTATATTTAAATGTATTAACATATACTCTATGCTTATATACTGTTACCATGTATAAACTGGAGCTCCTCACAATCATCCTCTATGTGACTAGTTATGACATCATGAACATAAGCTTTTATTGAGTCTTTAAGTTCGGGGACACTAGTTATGTAATTCTTGCTTTTGTTATCTCTTATATTGAACATTTGATACTATGAGGGTGAGCCTGGGAAGTGCCTTGGCCCTCACCCAATCTATTTCTAGAGGTGTTGTTGGAATAATTGATGTATCTATGCTTTGAGCTTAGACTCTTTATACTTTATAAATGTCAAGAGTTTCCTTAGTCGTTTTTTCCCTTTTTTATATTCTTGTTATTGTTTACTTTGTTTCTGTGACCAAGGATGTGCAATTGATATGCTAATAGGCTTGGTTGGGTCCCTTCACATTCCTATTCAACATGTCACGTCTACGCCCTAAACTTGGGTCATGACAAACTTGGTATCAGAGCACTAAGTTTTTGATGGTCCTTAGAACGCAACACACCCCATTGATTACAGTCTTGTTTATAGTTATTAAGTGTACCATGACTATGAGTAAAAGGCTGTGAGGCATTTTAGGAAATATTTCCCTTCTTGCTATAGAGGTTAAATTAATGCTTTCCCCTAACAAATATTCTTTGAAATTCTTGATTATATCGATTCCATGAGGAAGAAGAGCCCGTACACCCGAGGAACAACCGGCTCCTCCCATTCCTCAAGCTCTTCAAGATGGGGGTGTTGCCCATGATGAGTTACAGGATGCTATTACCTTATTGGCTCATGTTGTGGCCAATAAAATCAACCAAGGGGGACAAGTGCATCATGCTTCAACTCTGCCCTCAAGGGTGAGAGACTTTATTAGAATAAACCCATTGGAGTTCCATTGGTCTAAAGTGGATAAGGATCTACAAGAATTTATTGATGGAATGTATAAAGTATTATCTATTATGGGGGTTAGACCAGAGGAGAAAGCAAAGTTGGTAGCCTACCCACTCAAGAAGGTGGCTCAAATTTGATTTATCCAATGGAAGGTGGAGAAGGGGAACGATAATGTCATCCTCTGGGAAGAGTTCAAGGTGATATTTCTCAATTGATTCTTTCTGATATAGCCAAGGGAGTCCAAAATGATGAAATTAATGAACCTCAAGTATGGGTCAATGAGTATGATGGGGTACGCGCTCAAGTTCAACCAGCTCTCCAAGTATGATCCACAATTAGTGGCTGAGCCGAGGGCTAGGATGAATAAGTTTGTGTTGGCTGTGTCGACTTAGTCAATTGAGGAATGCAAAACCTCCATGTTAGTAAGTAATATGGACTTTTCCCATATCATGACATATGCCGAACAATTGGAGGGGGAAAAACTTAGAAAAAGGAGAAGTGGTGAGGCCAAGAGGGCCCATTTTGAAGGTACATTTTAAAGTCCCAAGAGTGGCAGGTTCCATCAAGGCCAAGGGTCCTCCAATGTTCCTAATAGAAGGTTTGCTAATGACAACCCAAGGGTCCAAGGTAGTGGTGGTGGTGTGGTGCCTAACACTATGTGCCTAAGATGTGGTAAAGGACATAATGGCCCATGTTTGAAGGACACTTATTCTTTCTATAGTTGTGGTAAAGTGGGTCATGAGGGGATTGATTATCCTCATAATCTCAATAATGGTAGAGATGGTTGTCCATAAGGCCAAGGTGCAAATAGGGGTACTAAGGGGAGATGAGGTCAACAAAGAGGTGCTCTAATGCAAAATTGATTCTATGCTCTTCAAGGGAGACAAGGGGTGGATGAGGTGCCTGTCGTCGTCACTGGTATGTTAAAGGTTTTTAATTTTTATGTGTAAGCTTTGATGGATCCAGGTTCCACTCTTTCTTTTATTACTCCTTTTGTTGCCAAAAAGTTTCATGTTAGCCCCTAATTGTTGTGTGAGTCTTATAAAGTGTCTACTCCCTTTGGTGCAACCATTTTGATAGAAGGGTCTATAGAATTTGTCCCAATTTCATTCTTTATAAAATCTTTCCTTGTGATTATGTTGAATTAGATATGGTGGATTTTGATGTAATTCTTGGGAAGGATCGGTTGCATGCCTATTATACTTCTATTGATTGTAGAATCCATAGGGTCAAATTCCAATTCCCTGATAAGCCCATCCTTGAGTGGAAAAGTTCTGATATGGTTATCAAGGGTATGTTTATTTCCTGCATTAAAGCGCAAAAGTTGATTTGTAAGGGTTGCCTCTATCATCTTGTGAGGGTTAGGTATGTTGAGTCCAAGGTCCATCCTATAGAGTTGGTTGAGGTGGTTAATGAGTTTCTTGATGTCTTTCCTAATGAGCTTCTCGGTGTTCCTCTCGAAAGAGAAATTGACTTTATTATAGACCTTCTTCATGATACTTAACCTATTTCTATTACGTCTTACAGTATGGCCCTGTCGGAGTGAA
>JAOTQJ010100820.1:80831-94343 GCA_025642045.1 Solanum sejunctum
TATCTAAAGTTTTCCCTCTTGGGGATAGGCTGAGTGGCAAGACTCACATTAAGGCTTGCTTCATCCCTCTCAACACTGAATTCGCACTCCAAGTATTCATTTTTTGTCCTACTCAGTTTGAATCCTTTGGACTCCAAGGCATGTCTCTAGGCCTCCAACCTATCATTAACTTTAGTTTGAGTCTCAGCAGTCAGTACTATATCATCTAGAAATAGCATACATCATAGTACCCTTCTCCTAGATAGATCGTGTTAGCTCATCCATCACTAAGGCAAATAAGAAAGGGCTTAACACAGATCCTTGATGGAGTCCCATCTCAACAGGCAAATACTGTGAGTCTTCTCTCGCTGTTCTTACCCGAGTTTTGGCTCCATCATATATGTCCTTAATTGCCCTGATATATGCCATTGGTACACCTTTCACCTCTAGATACCTCCATAATACATCCCTTGGGACTTTGTCATATGCCTCCTCGAGATCAATGAATACCGTTTGAAGGTCCTTCTTTCTTTCCTTATATTTCTCCACTAACCTTTGAACAATATGACTTATTTGAGTAGTCGACTGCCCCAACATGAATCCAAATTGATTTTATGAGATAGATGCTACTCTTCGCACCCTTATCTCCATTTCTCTCTCCCAAACCTTTATATTATAGCTTAACAACTTGATACCCCTATAATTGTTATAGTTTTGAATATCTCCCTTATTCTTGTACAATGGAACCATTGTACTCCTCCTCTATTCATCAATCATCTTAAGAGTCTTCATAATAGTATTGAACAGTCTGGTCAACCACTTTGTCCCATCTTTGACCATGTTCTTCCAAAAGTCTACCGGAACCTCATTGCGCCTGATCGCCCTCCCCCTCTTCATCCTACTAATAGCCTATCTTACCTACTTAACTCTGAACTGCCTGCAATAACCAAAATCATGATGATTTTTGGAGTGTTCCAACTTACCCAGCTCAATATATCTATCTCTTTTTACATTTAAGAGTTTATGAAAGTAAGCTTGCCACCATAATTTAATGAAATGTCATCCACCAACACCTCGCCCTTCTCATCCTTGATGCACTTCACTTGGTCCAAGATGCGAGCTTTCCTTTCTTTTACTTTAGTGAGCCTATACAATTTCTTGTCCTCGCCTACAGCACTTACCTCTTTACAAAGATGCTCAAACACTACTGACTTGGCATTCGTCACCACTATCTTTGCTTCTGACTTGGCCGTCTTATAGAATACCTTAAGCTTTTTCTTTTCATATTCAACCCTACACTCTAACCACTCTATGTAAGCGGCCTTCTTATCTGACACTTTGCCCTAAACTTCATCATTCTACTTCCAATCACCCTAATGTCCACCAAAGGTCCCACTTTAAACCCCTAGTACCCCGGTAGCTACCTTTCTTATGTACCCAGTAGTCATGTCCCATATACTGTTCACATTACCTTCACTACTTCATGCCTCTATGTTTCTTAACTTTTCTTCCATCTCGTGAGAAAGGGTAGGATTAAGGCCTCCCCATCTAATCCTAGGTTGGGCATATATAACCTTCTTCTTCTTCTTTTCTCTCTTGATCTCCATATCCATCACTAAAAGCCTGTGTTGAGTGAAAACATTTTTACTCAGAATAACATTGAAATTCTTACATAGACTTCTATCTCCCTTTCAGAGAAGTAGGTAATCTATCTGAGTCTTAGCTACCGTACTGCAAAAGGTAATCAAGTTGTTTCCCTCTTTAGGTAACACGAGTTAGCAGTCACTAACTCAAAGGATTTGGCAAAATCTAAGAGAGATGTCCCACTTCGATTCCTCTCCCCAAAACTAAAGCCTCCATGAACATCTTCAAACCTACTAGTAGTTTCCTCAATATGCCCATTAAAGTTACTCCCAATGAAGATTTTTTCTATCTTCGGTATACCTCGTACAACCTCATCTAAATCCTCCCAAAAAAGCCTTTTGACTTCCGTATCTAGGCCTACTTGGGATGCACAAGCACTGACTACGTTCACTACATATCTACCAACCACAAGTTTGATAAACATCATCCTATCATTAACCCTCCTAACCTCAACAACATAATCCCTAAGATTTTCTTCTACTAGGATACCTACACCATTTCTTTCCGTAGAACCACCTGAGTACCACATCTCAAACCCATCCACGTCGCGTGATTTGGTGCCTACCCATGTGGTCTCCTGGACACACACTATATTAATATGTCTCCTTTTAAAACATTTTACTAATTCTATGGACTTTTCTGTTGGTGACCCTATATTACACGATGCTATCCTTAACTTAAATAAGCCCCAAAGTATAAATAATCAATAAACAAATAGCAAATAATTCTAGGGGAAATGGAACTTTGGACTCACGCTATAGGGATATTATTGAGAAGAGGATTAGTATGAAGCACATAACAAATGAAGTCTAATGGTCAAGTAAGTATGGCTCACACTAACGGGGCAATAAGGACTTGGGACTTCCATCATAATAACACAATAGACAATTAACACATAGAGGGAACATGGGACTAAGGGAATTATTCCATAATTACACAAACATAAGGACTTAAGATTATACGTACATAGCATAGTCATATTCAACAACACCTACAATCATGCATAGAATAGGGGATAATACATCTCCCGGGCTTACCCTTCAAAGATAGTATGGAAAAATAGATAAGTCTAAATAAAAGCATGAAAGTAAATAGATATTGTCCCCCAGAAGTGGAGGAATCACCAATAGCCAATCTTCACTTGAACCACTTAGCCACGTGGAGGAGGAGGATAGAAAGGAAAAAGTATCTGTTAGTACTTGGAATGTACTATGTAGACAGGGTGCAGTCAAACAAAGAACATGAATATGATTGAACAATATGCATAATTATAAATCATCGGATATAAGCTCAATATACCATCCATACTAAATACCATAATAAAAGGATGCATGAGGCAACATCATGTTGCACAACATATCATACATGCATGAGAAGGTACCATAATCGACATATAAGACCAAATGAGCTACCACTTGGAATTTTGATATTCAGTTCATACCAGAGAAGGAGTGGCCTACTTTGCCAAGGTAAACCAAGAACTTACCTTATGGGAATCTTCCTATTATGGATAAATGGTCCACAAGTACCTTATGGGAATTCCTCCTTTTTTGATTAATATTACTTTAATAACCTTACAGGAATAACACCATTTTTGGTATTCAATTAACATGTGCCATATGGGAGCTACAACCCTTTTAGCCAACCATGTAATCCTAGCTATATGGATCCATTAGATAATTCACAAACCTATGGTAGCAAAATAGTTAAGGGGCAATGGATATCTACCAAAATCCTCTTGGTGCTAGGTCACAATCCCTATCAATATTTGATTCATACCTATAGCCATAATATTGTAAGCATCATAATATCACACATTCATAACTTTCATGACATTCACAATACTTTCATGTTTTGTAAAATGGATAAAAATCCCTTCAATTCATATTATTCATAATTCACATATCTTGCCATAAGGCCCTCAACATCATAGAAGATTGGCATAGATCTTATTTTAAACCATGGTGGGTACATATGCATAACATAAAACCTTGCAAATTATGAGTAAATGCCATGAGAGTTGCAAAATAAAATCACTTATTCATTATTCAAAGAAACCACCAAAACAAAGTAAGGACTTGGTCAGGGCACCACCAAACCCTCATATAAATCATAGTTCTTACATGATATTTTGCTTTATAATAATGCATAAGGATAAACCATCATAAGATACTTCATTTTATCTTCATGTAAAATATTTCATAAAATCATCGTGAATTACCATAACTTGAGGAAGCATAAAGGAGAAGAGTAATAGTTGAGCTTGTGGAGTAAAGGTCTTCACAATCAAAAACCACATACCTTAGTGATTTAGTAAGGAAAATCAGACTTGGAGTTGAGGAAATCCAAAACACTAGTTTACTTTCTTCTTTTTGAAGCCTTGGAGGGCTTGAGGGAGTTTGGGAGTGTTTTAGGCTATCATGACTCAAGCTTAGGGCCTAGATGTGACATAGTGCCTAGGAACCTAAAGGGACAAAACAACCTCTTAGCATATCAATTACACATCCTTGGTCGCGAAAGCAAAGTAAAAAATAGTAAAAATTAAAAAATGGAAATCGGGACTAAGGGAAGTCTTGACATTTATAAAGCATAAAGAGTCAAAGCTCAAAGCATAGATACATCAATTTTTCCAACAACACCTCTAAACATAGATTGGGTGGGGTCCAACATAATTTTCGGGCTCACCCTCATAGTATCAAATGTTCAACATAAGAGATAACAAAAGCAAGAGTAGCATAGCTAGTGTCCCCGAAATTAAGAACTCACCAAAAGCTTATATTCAAGATGCCAAAACTAGCCATGTGAAGGATGAACATAAGGAGGTCCACTTCCTATATTATAGCATCATGTAGGCATAGATTATGCATTAGTACGTTTGAATATACTAAGTATGTAGGATGCAATGCAATAAGACATAGGCAACATAGTCAAAATGCATAAAATAAGCATGGGATAATATATTAACAACATGGCATGTATGATCAATGCTTGAAGTAATACATGCTCATACAAAATATAATACCTGTGTAGGAAGATACCATATCCATATAGCCCCAGCAAGCATTGCTTGAACTTCAACGCTTACCACCCCCTTGGAAGGGGATTGAGCTAAATACCACAGAATAGGGTAGTACGGGTTTGCCACCTTCCCCCCTCCCCACAAGGTGGTTGAGGTATATACCCCTCAATAAGGTAATACGGGCTTGTCATACCCTGATAATGTGATTGAAATATTTACTCCTCAACAAGGTAGTACGGGCTTGCCACCCCCGATAAGAAAATTGAGGTACATATCCCTCAACAAGGTAGTACGGGCATGGATAAGGCGATTGAGGTATTTAACCCTCAACAAGGTAGTATGGTCTTAACACCCCCTGAAAAAGTGATTGAGGCTTAACACCCCCCCTCCCCAACAAGGTGATTGGGCTTAACATTCCCCAATAAGGTGATTGGGCTTAACAACCTACAATAAGGTGTACTCAACTTGCAACACCATCCATACTTTTCATGAATTCATGACATATATTCCTTTCATCATCATAAGGTCACTTGAATCATATGCCATGCAATAGATCATCAAAAACTCAAGAATCCTTAATCGGATATTTTATCAAATACTTGGTGATTGTGTAATGCTAGTCCAAAATTATGCAATTGAAGAGTGAAATCATATGTGAAAAATCAATGTAGATCAACCTACCAACGTTTGGTAACACCCCCATGCAACATACACTGAAACCCCTCATCCAATCTCATAATAAATCATAGATTCATAGCTCAGAACATGCTTAGACTGTCAACATTTCATTGAAACCCCAACATAGTTCATAATCAAATTTATGATAGGAGATACCGATAGATAATTCAACTTCAAAACACGCAATTTATATAAAGAAAAAGGTTGGGCACCATGAGTAAAAACACCCAATGGTTGAAAACCACATACCTCACATTTAGGGGTTTACTTGAGGAAGATTTGAATTAGAATTTGAGGCTTGAATGAAGTTCTTGAGATGTAGGAATGAGTTTGGGACACTTGAATTTGGATGAAATATTTGGTTAAGTGTTAGAGAGAGTTTTGAGAGTGTCTTGAGTGTTATGGGATTGAAAAATGAGTATGTGTAGGTATTTTTACGAATAGGAGGGCATGAGCCCAAGACGCCAAAGCCTTAGGCCAAAACAGTGAAATTGTCAACAAAAGTACATATCTATGCACCCCTCCTACATCACACCTCGGGCGCAGATCGACACTGGGAACTCGAAGGCTCCTAAACAAGCCTCTTAGTATATCAATCATAGATCCTTGGTCATGGAAGCAAAGTAAACAACAACAAGAGAAGTAATAAAAAAGGAACTGCCACTAAGAGAAATCTTAATATTCATAAAGGTATAAAGAGTCAAGGTCATAGCCTAAGTGCATCATAATATCCAACAACACCTCCAACATGGAATGAAGTAGGGACCAATATACTTTCCAGGCTTACCCTTATAGTAACAAGTGTTCAATATAAAGAAGTCTTAAAATAGCAAAATTAATAAAGATAGTATCCTTGGACGTGAGGCTCACCAAAGCTTGCTTCAAAGGATTGTACTAGCCACGCAGAGGATGATCAAATGGTGCTCCGATCCCTACATAGTAATATCATGTAGGCATACAGTATATTTTAGTACATTTGAATGTACTAAGTATGCGAGATGCAATACAACAAGATATAGGCCAATGTAGTTAAAATGCATAATCATAGGCAGTAGACATATAATTTTAAGATAGCATGCATGATGAAGGCTCTTAAAAAATGTGCTTGTAACTCATTCATCCTATATGAATATATATGGCATACATATGTGAAAGGAAACCTCAACCACATAGACCAAGTAGCTAAAACATGGAATACAAGGAATGACACCCCCATGGTAAGGTAGACGGGCATGACACCCCCCGCCTAGGTGTGGTCTACTTTTCAAGGCAAACAAAACATGATAACATGACTAAATGGGTCTACTAGTGTAGCAAGAGTAATAATCATAAACCTATAGTGGCATATACTTTAGAGACAAAACACTTTATATAAGGACCCCTTGACTCAAACCCCTATCTTAATCCTCAATCAGTGCTAAGTCAAATCCAATTGAATACATGAAATAATCTTAACTTATATATCTTGTAAGAAACATGGAACCATGATATGAGTAGCTCCTAAAACATGCTTGACCTTGAGTTGTGAGCTTAACTTGAACCATGAGAGTAGGTCATAATCATTCATGAACCCTTGCTTTAACATGAATGGCTCAAAAGAGGTAAAAACCTTGAAATATGGTATAGCCTGTAACTTGTAAAATCATAGATAATTTTCATGAATTCAATACATACTTAAACGCCGTTAATCATCATATAGTTACTTGACTTGTAAATCACGAAATAGATCATCAATTAATTGAGAATTCTTGACTTGACATTTTGTCACACAATTGGTGGGTTCATGATAATAGTTCAAAATCATACACTTTAAGAGTGAAACAAAATGAGAAATCTTGATGAAAATCAATCCACCACCATGTAGTAAAACCCTCATCTAGTGTACCATGAAGTCCATCATCAAAACTCATTTTAGAACATAGTTTCATAGCACAAAACATGCATAGTTTCAATACACAAAGATCAACTCATAGTATAAGTTAAAAATAGATATTCGTACATAATCAACAATACTTTGATAAAACCCCAACATAATTCATGATCATATTTCATAATAAGAGATAACTATAAGTAATACAACTTGAAATCACACAATTTTTATAAAATAGAAGATTGGTTTCCACAGGTGAAAGAACCCAATGGATGAAATTCACATACCTCAAACTTTGGTTTTCTTGAGATGAACTTGAAGAAAACTTAGAGATTGAAGTAAATCATTGAGTTCCAAAGTTAAGCATGAAATAGTTGAATTTGGTATAAGATATTTGGTTAAGTCATAGAGAGGTTTTTATGAGGATTTTGAGTGATATAGAGTTGAAAAATGGCTAAGTATGGGTGATTTCACATTTTAGTGGGTATGGAGCTATGAACCCAATGCCCTTGGGCTATAAGAAAACTAAGGAAATTTTTGTACTGGATCACATCTGTTCCGTAAGTCATACCTAACGCAAAGGACATTTTTACACTACTTTGCGCTCCTGGCACATAGTGGATGCTCTTTGGAATTCCAAAATTAGCAAAAATTATTTGTCCCTATAGGTCATCTAAATTCCAACTCAATTTTGCTCCTATCGAGAATATAAAGTTAGAATTTCGTATCACGCACGAATTTTGATATATATGAAAATTACAATTGTGGGCATTCTGAAGCATATTTTTAGGGTGTTTCTGTAACCACCCCAAAAAGTGCTAGAAAATATGCTTCGAAAGTGCCCGAAATCGTAATTTTAATATATCTAACAATCCATTTATTATTTAAAAAATTCGACTTCATATTCTTATTTAGGGGGTAAAATTTAGCGGTAAATAGGTCTAACACGAATTTTAGAGCAAGCGTATCAAAATACAAAAAATTATAATAAATGCTATTTAGGAGGGTTAACTTTGAAGGGACATATCTCTTAGCACACAAAGAATTAAGTTACTCACGACCTATCTACTTAAAGCCCTTTGAATTAGCTATCCAATGCACTTTGTTTCACCTCATTTTGAGTTTAGATGAAGGATTTATGCCCATTTTCATAAAACTCGTTCATACAAAAAAGGTTGATTTCCAATAAGTATCCGCGTCACCTCCGCGACATGGACCAGTGTTATTTTTTCCATATTTTTTTGATTTCTATCCAAGACTTTCAAATTTTGGGCCTAAGGGTTCCCATACATGTTTTTACCTATACTTAGCCTTATTTCACCCTCATATCATCCTTAATATTCGTCATTATCTTCTTAAATACTTAGACTCATATTTCACTCTAAATTCAAGTCCTAGAACTCAAAGCCAATATCAAGGATTTCTTTAAGGATCTTACCCAAGCTTCAAATCTCCATTAAAGTCTTCTTCAAGAACTTCACAAAAGCTAAGGTACGTGGTATTGAACCATTGGTTTCGTCCACCCATGGTGTCTAAACCCTCTTTTTACTATATATTACATGATTTAAAGTTAATTTTATATATGGGTCTTGTATATTGAGAAATTTATTGTACAATGATTATAGTTTGTGAACGTATGGTTGTTTTAGCATGTTTTGAGGTATAAATCTTAGGTCTAATATTGGATTTGATTAGGCATTTTAATGTGAATGTCTTGGGAGTATTGCAAGGTTTTGATTAATGGTTTTACTATAAATTTTCTTGCATGATTTCATCTCTAAATTGCATGGTCTTTTACCCCTATTACACACACGCCAAGTGTTTGACAAAATGTCCGACTAGGTTTTGTTGATGAATTGATGGTCTAATGTATGTCTTATGAGTTGAATGGTGTTATGATGATTATATGATGATGAAATAATGATGGCATGATAATTTCATGATTATACACTTATGATGTATAATGAAGAGAGTAAGTGTAGGTATATAATGACTTTGTTGTATAATCGGGATGTCTATGTGAGTTTTCTCATGGAGAAGTACCTATGGTGTTGCATGTTGTTGTTGGGTTCTTATGTTGTTCTTGGGAAAGTAAGTAGTTCTTTCTTGATGATTTGAATGTAATGGGTTGATGAGCTAGTTATATGATACCTATCGAAAAGGCCATGTCGTAAGGTAGAGTGTTTGATGATTCCTATCGAAAAGATCATATCCATAAGGTATGTATACCCTACCAAAAAGTCCATGCCATAATGTCGAGTAACTTAACAGTAGTTTTCTCAAAGTTCTTGTAAGGTATGGACATCCCACCAAAAAGGCCATGCCATTAGAAAGAAATATTAAAGGTTCCCACCGAAAAGATCATATCGTAAGGTATGGACATTCTATTAAAAAGGCCATGTAGTAAGATAGAATGAATTACGTTTCCTACACAAAAGTTGATATTGTAAAGTAGGGGATGTCTTATACTATTTTACTAAAAAGACTATGTCTCATGGTAAGGATATTAATAATACTCTACAAAAAGGTTATACTGTGAGGTGAGTGGGGGTCATTTGGCCCATTCCATGAAGGTTGGTACAAAAGGGTTTGAGTATATTTCTCATATTGAGTTTATATTCCTTGGTCATGATTTACTAGCATGTTTTACCTTAAGCATTGACCATGCATGCCATATTGATGTTATACCTATTTCTTTGCTTACAATTATGCTTTTCAATTATGTTACCTATCTTTCTCTAGCATTGCATCCTATATACTTAGTATATTCAAATATACTAATGCCTACATGATGTTATCATATAGGAATCAGAGCTCCTATTGATTCTACTTGTGGCTAGATAGATTGTTAAAGTTAGCCTTAGTGAGTCCTTCATTCCGGGGACAATGACTGTTCTCTTATGTTATGTATTAAGATTCTCTTTCATTCATTATATACTTATGACCATGGGGGTAATCCCGGTTTCTTTGTCTTGGCCCCCACTAAGTATCTATGTTTAGAAGTGTTATTGGACAAGTTATGTATTATGTTTGAGCTTTGACTCATCTAAGTTATTTAAGTATTAAACTCTCTCTCTCTCTCTCTCTCTCTCTCTCTCTCTTTCTCTCTCTCTCTCTCTCTCTTCCTTAGTCCAAATTTACCTTGTTCATGTTCCTTATGTTATTTTATATTGCTTTCGTGACCAAGGATGTATAATGATATGCTTTGAGGCTTGTTTGGGGTTCCTTTGAGTTTCCCATTCGTCGGTCATGTCTAGGCCCTAGACATGGGTCATGATAGTTTCAATATATCCCATTTGGGAACATACATCCATGAATCTCAAAGCAACATGCATAAGATAAGTAATCATGAAGATTTTAGCATGACATGAATGCAATAAATGCAGTTAAACATCATTTTCAAAAACCTCATCATGAATGTCAAAAAACAGCATAAACTTGTCACCACAAAACATGGATGTATGCAAAATAACATGAGGGCTAAAACTTAAGACATGAAAGCTTATAAAAGACTTAAATTAGTACATTTAGATTTAGTAGAGTGGCAGAGATATGGGTATTGCTTTCTCATGTTTGCCTCGGCTTCCCATGTGGCACTTTCAACTTGTTGATTCCTCCAAGGACCTTGATGAAATTCTACATATTTGTTTCTCAAAATCTTTACTTGTCTATCTAAAAACTCCACCGGGACCTCCTCATAGGTCAATTATCTTCTACAACACCCACAACATCCAAGGGCACAATAGCACATGGGTCACCGACACACTTTCTCAACATGGACACATGGAAGATCAGATGAACCATATTCATCCCCATAGGCAACTCTAACTCATAAGAAACCTTACCAACTCTCCCAAAACATTATAAGGACCAAAAACCTTGGGTTCAATTTCCCCTTCTTGCCAAACTGGACCACACCCTTCATGGGTGAGACTTTTAAGTAAACCCCAACCATAAACTTAAGATCTCTTCTCCTCACATTAGAGTAGGATATTTGTCTACTTTGGGTTGTCTTCAATCTCTCCCATACTAGCTTTACCTTCTATATGGCCTCCATGACTAAATCTGGACCTAGCAAAGCCATCTATAAACATCAAACCATCCAACTAGGGTCCTACAATGCCTACTATATAAAGCTTCAAAGGAGCCATACCAATACTTGAGTAGTAGCTATTACTGTAAGTGAACTCAATGAGTTGAAGGTGTTCATTGGAACTACCTCTAAGCTCCAAAACACAAGCTCTAAGCATATCCTTAAGAATTTGGATAGTCCTTTCGACTTGACCATCGGTTTGAGGGTGAAAAATTGTGCTAAGCTTAACCTTGGTACTTAGATTTATTAAGCAAGGACCTCCAAAAGTAAGAAGTGAATTAAGCACCATGATTTGAATTGACAGACAATAGTGATGATGTTCATGCTCCAATAAGAAAGCGGTCACTATCAGCAACTAACCTAACCCAAGGTTGGGATACAATCCACAAGGAATACAAGGTTTCACTATAAGAATTCTCTATCAATCGTTTCTAGTATCTATAACTAAAATCTCTAAATGGGGGGTTTTGTGATTCAAGAACAAAATAAAATAAGCATTATACCACGATGCAGGAAAACACTCAATTTTTAGGGATAACTTGGGAATTGTGTTCCCCATGGTTCATTGACTAGATTAACCTAGATAACATAACTACAATTAGAGATTCATGGTAACTTAGGTTCTAGCCCTCTTGTCAAGGTAAAGGTCGAATTTCACCATGGCGCTTGGTCGGCAACCATGGCGTACAAACTAAACATTACCTATTATTCCAGTCAACCTCCGCTTGGTCAGATTTGGTTAATTAGATGAGAACACATCAATCAAATCTTGTTATCTATTTCTATTTTTGTATTTGTCACTATCTTTGTCAGAATTGTGACAGTGGGTAGGGTTTGTTGTTGGCCACCACCAAACAACAATCATAACAAAGAGAATAAGACAATGCATGCAAAACCCCAATCATAGAAATGCACTAACTTATGTCATCTCAAGTCAAATACCCATGGTTTCCACAACCCCAAGTTGTGGGTGCTTAACTACTCATGGTTAAGGTAAAACCAACAAAACTATAAGTAAAAGACATGATTGAGAATTTACCTAAAGCAATGAAGACTGAAAAGACCACAAGTTGCAAACCATAAGCTTAATAGATTGATAATAAGCACAAAGAAAGATTTGCAATCTCCAAAATTGAGTTTTCCAAGAGAAAATGATAGACTATGTTGAAAACTTAAAAGTTGTCTTGAGTTTATATTCAAAGATGATGTTGTCTACTAAATTTTGAATTGCCACAATAAAACCCGAACTTAAAGTATTATAGTGTTCACAAAATAAGCCTAAAAATTATACAGAAAAGATAGCTGGGAGCTGGTATGCCTCATAGGTATGACTCATAGGGTAACCTAAAAGTCGTAATTGGGGTATCATATCATGTTCTTGGTATCTTAGACTCAACTAGTATGACCCACTAGTACGAGTCATTGCTTGAGCTACAACTCGTATTATCCTCTCATAGTCTAGGCCTTCAGTTGTTAATCCAACGTTTGGGCTCTCTGATTCTTGCTAGAGTACACCTATATGAGTAGTAGTGAGACCTATGACTTATAGGGTAGCCTCGTAGGTTTGACCTCCACTTAGAGGATTTCTTATTTTTGATCTCTATTTCTTACTGAGATAGCACCCTATGACTCGTAGCTTGGGCTATGACTTTTAGGTGAACTCGTATATCCTATGCTTCAGTAAAATCTACAAATTTTCTCAAAAATCATGCTAACCTAACTTTTTAGCAAGAACTTACAAAATCTCTTGTTTTAGGCATCAAACATACTGTATTTTGACAGCACATCAACACCCTCAACTTAGAATTATTGTTTGTCCTCAAGCGACGACTCAATCTACGCAGACAATAAGAAATACATAGCAGCTATACCAATGGCATATACATCTTTCACTTTAATCTAGGTACCCAATTATCATTTTCAAAACTAGATTATAAAGCTATTAAGCACAACAAAAACATGATGATGAATCTGGCAACCTAAATCTTATAAGCTTAGGAGCATCAACCATCCACAATCACTGGTGTAGCCATAAGCTAATCAAGTAATGCAAATGCCCTCATAGAAAAGAAGTCTCTCTCTCTCTCTCAAGAAGCATTTAGCATTCAAGGACTAAGGAAACATTCTCACTCTCACAATTAAAATTCATTCACAATGACTAACACCATAAGCTTGCCCCCATACTCATTTTTCGGTTTAGTTCAAGATGGATTGGGATCACTTTAGGAC
>JAOTQJ010100841.1:0-11547 GCA_025642045.1 Solanum sejunctum
CTGTTTTGATAAATATTTGTGAAAATAATTTTTTGACCCGGTTGCTCTTAAATAAGGTCAAGACCATTTTCTGACTTAATTTTTCGTGCTGATCGTAATTTTGATCTCGAATTTTCTATTCGAGCATGAAAAGTGCATTGCGTGCATGTCTCCGTTCAATGAATAATTTGATAATTTTATCGGGTGTTACATCATCTCCCTCTTGGGATCATTCATCCTCAAATGATGAGTAAGGGTGGATATCAGGGAATGAATAGACTCGAAACTCGTCTCAACATCCAATCTATCAATCTATCTTTCAACTCCTCATTTCTATCAACAATCTCTATTCGGACTCGGGATTATACAACCAACAAGAAAAGATAATCAATTTGGTAAAGGGTAAGGAATTTACCTTCAACATTCTCATCCATTGGCATGAATAAATGTGGATATTTTGCTTTCATCTCTTCCTCAACTTCCCATGTGACCTCCTCAATGAATGGATTCCTCCACAGGACCTTGAATAGGGCTATCTATTTGGTTCTCAATCTGCGAATCTGACAATCAAGTGTTTGGACCAGAATTTCTTCATAGGTAAAACTATCCTTCACTCCGATACTCTCCACAGGGATTACCAAGTTAGGATCTCCCAAGCATTTCTTTAACATCGATATATGAAATACTAGATAAATACTATCTAACTCGGAAGGCAACTCTAATTCATAGGCAACCTCCCAATCCTCTTCACAATCTGATAGGGTCCAATGTAGCATGAACTCAATTTACCCTTCTTCCCAAATCTCATGACACCCTTTATAGGTGACACCTTCAAATATACCCACTCATCTACTTCAAACTCCAAATCTCTCCTTCTCACATAGGTGTAGGATTTCTGGCGACTTTATGCGGTATTTAATCTCTCTCTAATGATCTTAACCTTCTCCATTGGTTGATGGACAAGGTTAGGCCCAATTAACTCCGCTTCTCTAACCTCGAACCACCTAATTAGTGATCTATATCTCCTCCCATATAAAGCTTCATAGGGAGCCATCTGAATACTTGCATTATAAATATTGCTATATGCAAACTCAATCAACGATAGATGCTCATCCTAATTTCCCTTGAAATCAAATACGCAAGCTCTCAACATGTCTTCTAACGTCCGAATTGTACGCTCTGCCTGGCCATCGATCTTTGGATGGAAAGCTATACTCAAATTCACATTCGTACCTAATTCTTTCTGAAATGATCTCCAGAATTGGGAGGTGAATTGAGCTCCCCTGTCCGAGATAATGGACAAGGAAACCCCATGCAACCTCACAATCTCTTGGATGTACATGTTGGCATACTCCTCCACAGTGTTAGTTGTCTTAACTGCTAAGAAATGAGCCAACTTAGTCATCCTATCCATAATCACCTATATTGAATCATGTTGCTTTTGAGACTTTGGTAGACTAGTAATGAAGTCCATATTTGTCATCTCCCACTTCCATTCCTGAATCTCAAAATTTTGAGCTAATCCACTTAGCCTTTGGTGCTCAATTTTCACTTGTTGATAGTTCGGGCACTTGGAAACAAAGTCTGTAATATTCGATTTCATTCCACTCCACCAATAGACTTCTCTCAAGCCGTGGTACATTTTGGTAGAGCCAGGATAAATGAAATACCTAGTGTTATGTGCTTCAGCATAATTCTATCTTGTATGCCATCAACATATGGGACGCACAATCTACTCTGGTACCTCAACCCCCTATCTCCCCTTTGGAAAAGACTATCACTTTTTATTTGTGGACGACCACCTTCAATAGGAGTAAGACAGGATCCCAGTCTTGTTTTTCCTTCACTTCTGCCACCAAAGATGAAGCAGAACCATTCT
The DNA here is from genome assembly GCA_025642045.1 of Solanum sejunctum. Classification (NCBI taxonomy): domain Eukaryota; kingdom Viridiplantae; phylum Streptophyta; class Magnoliopsida; order Solanales; family Solanaceae; genus Solanum; species Solanum sejunctum. The sequence goes on from JAOTQJ010100841.1 coordinate 1,859, forward strand.
GGATATTAACTCTTCCCTCATCGTTCTCCTCAAGTTGGACTCCTAATCAAGCTAACTGGTGCACTTCTTTAGCTAGCTATTTCTTTCCCTTCTCCACATAGGATGTGCCGCCCATGGAAAACCTGCTAAGAGCATCAATAGCAATATTAGCTTTACCTTGATGGTAGAGAATGCTTATGTCATAATCCTTGAGCAACTCTAACCATCTTATTTGTCGTAGGTTGAGCTTTTTCTGACTGAAGACATACTGCAAGCTCTTGTGGTCAGTGAATATATCAAAATGCACTCCATATAAGTAATGATGCCAGATTTTGACTGTGACCACCACTGTCGCCAATTCAAGATCATGGGTTGGTAATTCCCCTCATGAATCTTAAGTTGTCTGGAAGCATAGGCTATCACCTTCCCTTTCTGCATCAACACATATCCCAATCCAACTCTTGAAGCATCTCAATAGAGCACAAAATCTTCTGTTCCATCGGGCAAGGTTAGGACTGGTACAGTAGTCAGTCCAGTCTTTAAATCTTGAAAATTTTTCTCATACTCATTAGACCACTGAAACTTGACCTTCTTTTCAGTTAACTTTTTCAATGATGCGGATAGGGAATAAAATACCTCAATGAATCGGCAGTAGTAGCTTGCCAACCCCAAGAAACTCCTTATGTCTGGGCCAGTTCTTAACTGCTTCAATCTTTTGAATATCCGCTCGAATACCATCACCAGAGATAACATGGCCTAGAAAAGCCACAGATTTAAGCCAGAATTCACATTTTGAAAACTTTGCATACAACTCATGCTCCTTCAGAGTTTGAAGGACTATTCTGAGGTCATTTGTATGCTCCTCTTCATCTCTTGAATACACCAAAATATCGTCAATAAACACAATCACGAACATATCCAGATACTGTTTGAACACTCTATTCATCAAGTCCATAAAGGCTGCAGGCGCACTCGTCAACCCAAAGGACATGACCTGGAACTCAAAATGGTCATATCTAGTCATAAAGGCTGTCTTTAAAATGTCACATTCCCTTATTTTCAATTGATGGTAACCAGATCGGTGGTCTAGCTTTGAGAAATAAGAGGCACCCTAAAGTTGGTCAAATAAGTCATCTATCCTTGGAAGAGGATACTTGTTCTTTATGGTTACCTTATTCTGTTTCCTATAGTCAATATACATTCTGAGAGACCCATCTTTCTTTCACATGAATAGGACAAGAGTACCCCACGGAGAAACACTCGACCTTATGAAACCTTTCTCTAACAAATCCTTCAACTGTTCCTTCAATTCAACGGGGACCATCCTATAAGGTGGAATTGAGATAGGCTAGGTATTAGAAAGGATATCAATCTCAAAATTAATCTCCCTAATAGGAGGGGCTCTGGGCAGATCCTCAGGAAACACTTTTGGAAACTCATTCACGATCGAAACTGACTCAAGGGTTAGAGACTCAACATCATCAGATTTAACTCTCACGAGGTGATAAATACAACCCTTAGCAATCATTTTTCTAGCTCTAAGGTATGAGATAAACTTTCCTTTAGGTGCTACAGAATCACCCTTCCACTCTAGAATTGGTTCATTCAGAAATTGGAACTTAATGGTTCGAGCTCTACAATGAATGGAGGCATAACAAGCGTGGAGACAACAAATGTCGAGGATCAGATCAAATCAAAATTAGTCATATCTAACTTAATCAGATCAATGATAGTATCCCTATGATGGATGGACACTACAAAAGCTCTTTAGACTCTCTCAGCTCGACAGGACTCACCCATGGGAGTAGAAACATCAAAGGGTTCAAGAAGACTCTCGGGGGTTCTATCAAATCTACTAGCCAGATAAGGAGTTACAAAAGATAATATGGCACCAAGATCCATCAACACATAATAATCAATAGAAAAAACTTGAATCATACCTATCACAACATCTGGGGAGTTCTCCTGATCATATCGACTGCCCATGGCATACAAACGATTTATAGCTCTGCTTGCGCCTGTCGTAGTACCTTATGGATTTCCCTTAGTTGGCGGGGATAGTGCAGAAGATTGAGTCCCATCAGCCCACTTTGGAAACTCTCTCTGATAGTGGCCTGCTTGACCACATTTGAAACATACATCATTTCCTTCATGACATCTACCCATGTGCAACTTGCCATGTACCACAGGGTGCTTTACCTCGTGAACCTTGAGCCATACTAGCTTGTCGCTGAGACCCACGGGCTCCCACATTTTGAGACTTCTGATCATTTCTAACTCGAGGTGCAGGTGCACGAGCAGATGATGGTGCTGAAAATCGATTTTCATTGCCATTCTTCCCAACCTCATGGCTGGATGTCTTGGCTTTCTTGCTCCTGAACTCTTTCCTATCATGTTGCCTCTCCCCATCAGCTTATTGCATGAAAGTCATCAATCTCCCAATATCCATGTCACTCACGAGAATAGCTCCCCTCCCATCTCTCTTCGACCTTTTATTCAACCCATCAATATACATCCTCATCCTTCCCCTGATGTTAGCAACCATATTCGGAGCATAGCGGGATAACTGTGTGAACTTTAGCCCATACACCTATACAGTCATAGAGCCCTATTTCAAGTTCAAGAACTCCCTCACCTTTGCCTTTCTCCTCTCCCTTGGGAAGAAATGCCCCCAGAAAGCTTCCTTAAACAAAGCCTAAGTCATCACGGGGAAATTCTCCCCTCTACCCTTCTCCCACTGGTCATACCATAGTCTAACCACCCCTTTCAGTTGATAAGTAGACAACTCCACTCTATTAGCATCAGAAACATGCATCACTTAGATCACTTTCTGAAGCTCTTCCATATAGTTCTTAGGATCCTCAGTGGATACAGACACTGTGAACTCAGGCGGATTCATCTTCAAGAATTCCCAGACTCTAGAAGTGTCATGGGTATCCTGTTGGACCGCTCCTGATCTCGCAGCAGGTGCTGTGACAGCCTGGGCTAAAGTTTGGATAGCCTGGCGAAGCTCAGCATTGGAGACCTCATCTTGCAAGGGTTGTGCAACAGGGGCAACTTGTTCCCCGGGCATCTTTTGTCCTTGAGGGGTGGATTAGCATTCTATTGGGTGGGATGTCCTCTACCTCTGACAGCTCTTCTAGGAGGCATGATCACACGAATTAGAATAGAATTTTCATAGAGTGTAACTTTATAGTATGATTTAGAACATGAATGAAGGGAAATAATTCCTATTGTCCTATAGCCTTCTGTTTATCGAGTGTGGTCGACAACACACCTATAAATAAGACTTTACTAGACATTACTTCATAGACTCCCTAGGACACTTTAACTCGTGCTCTGATACTAAGTTTGTCACGTCCCGGAAAGGGACCCAAGACGTGACCAGCACTCAGAGACTATTTCTAATCCCCAAGTGAACCACTTGGCCTCATCACATTTATTCAACCAATCATTTTACTAATCAGTGAAAGTTAACAGAATGTAAATGGGCACATCTATTATCTAGTCTCAAAGTAATAGCATAAATGAAAGGCTAGTAGAAAGAACTAGCTAACAATCTTAACAATCAATATCCAACTCTGGTCTATGAAACCTCTATCATTATTATGTGGTGTCAATGACATACCTATGACTACCTCAATCAAAATAAAAGATAAGCAGTTCTAAACTCTAAAGCATAATAAAAAGTAATGAAATGAATCCTCCGAAGTAGGGGAAGCTCACCAATCTGCTGAACACTAGAATATCCTCAACGATTCATCTGCTGATGACCTCTATCCTGTGTTTCTACATCATAATACGATGCAGTCCGGGGACGTCAGTACTTGGAATGTACTAGTATGTAAAATAGCTGAGTGTAATCGAAAACAGGTATAATAATATAGGAATAACGATTGACTAGAAATAATAACAATCAACATGTCAAATGTCTATCTAAAATAAGAATAAAGACTAGAAAAGTTACCCATCAACTAATTAACTCATCAATCAAATCAGACTCATCTCAGAGGGACTCATCTCAAAGGAACTCAATTCAACTCTTCTCATCACATCTCATCTTATCTCATCTTGATTCCAATTACTCAGTTTGGAAACTTTCTGGGAGTTTCTCTTATCCGACAATAGTCACTTATGAGCCAGTGACTGTACAACAAGCTACCATTATTGTCACAGTCATCCCATACTTGCTAGGTAGGGATGGATCGATTCCACTAGGGACCTCAAGTATCCGTTAAAGTTAAGTCCTCTATTGTTTTAGGGACTCTATCTAGAGGGAACTACAATGAGATGTAATGGTTCTAATCCTCACCTATGCTTGGCTACATAGTTTGACGAGTGCAGTTAGACAAACTCTTACTCTTTCGGTGCTCAATACTCCTTCCATGACTCAATGCTCATAAAAAAATTCATCCAATCAATACATCTCAATTGACTCATCTCATCTCAGCCTTATAATGGCTCTCACCATTCAATCAAACCAATCAAATCATCCCAATCAACCTTATGGAGGCTAATCTTTCAATCAGTCTCATAGAGACTCTAATCATCTCATCAATCAACATCTCAAGGATTTGAACAATCATTAGGGAACAATCAAATAGACAAATCATTAGAGTTCATTTATGGAGAATCAAAGGACTATCCAGTTCTATCAACTCATCATCATTCTCATAGTTCAATCTCAATCACAATCACAATCTCTATCAAAATTCTCAATCAAGGCTCTGACTCTATCCCTATCTTCTTTCATGCAATCTTTACAAAATAATAAGTAGGATTGATGCAATAATTCATGTAAAATATTCAATTCAAGAAACGACTTTATGATGATTATCAACATTTGAAAATACGTACATTTAATATAGTTTTCAAGAATAAAGTCAAGAAAATCATGTATATAGACTCAAGAAGCTTCAATCAACCATCTAAGACCACCTATGGGGCACATGAGAGAACAATCTCATGTTTTCATTTAGCCTTACATACCTGAGAGCAAAGCTCTCCAATCACCCGTCAAGAATTCTCCAATCTTGCTTTCTTCTTTCGTCTTTCTCAAGCCCTATCTTTCAAGTATAATGAAGGACTTACAATGGAATTTTTGACCCTATTTACTCATCAAAACAACCTAGATGGGTCGTGATTTATGTTTAAAGAGGTGAAAAAAAGTCTAGAATACCCCTCAAAAAATTAAATTTTTTAAACTTGGTGAAAAAGTCGGGATGACGTGGACCTGTTGTGCATATATTTTTTTCAGAAATTAATCCCATCGAAAAATTAAGAAAACGTATAAGTGTGGGTGCACGTTGGGTCTCCATCGTCGAGCTATCGCGTACCCTCACTATTTTGGGTTCGCGATAGGTCCGCGTCGCGACCCTGTCTATTACCCTTCTTGTTTTGATAAATTTTTGTGAAAATAAAATTTTGATCAGATTGCTCTTAAATCGGGTCGAGATAGTTCTCTGACTCAATTTTTTCTGCTGATTGCAATTTCGGGCTCGAATTTTCCTATCCGAGCTTGGGAAGATGCATTGCGCGCACGTCTTCGTTCTAGGGGTATTTTGGTAATTTTATCGGGTGTTGCATACTGATAGATTTTTCATATATATTGTAGAAGATATTGTAAAATTATAATTAAAGTATCTAAAGAAATATTATGAAGTTGTTGAACTAGATACGTCAATAGCGACTGTCTTGAAAAAATTAAATTAAAAAACCTACAAATTATTTTTTGTTGGCTCAGCGGAAATTGCTCAAGCAAGAGCCAATATAAATTATTTTTTAGTCTTGATCTATGTAAGATTGATAAATGTTTTATGTATATTTTTAAAATTTTATACATTTTGAAATTTTAAATTAAATAAATTATATTATTCTTTAATAATTCTACTGTAGTGTTGAGAGAAAGACAAAGTAGAAGAGCATGTGAAAGTGATGTGGCACAATTGCTTACCTGGCACGTATTTTTTTAATCCATGAAACAGGCAACAAACTCTCCCTTCTAATACAAGGGAATACGAAAGTCTATATACATATATATGACAACAAATGATTCTTGACTCATACAATAAAACTCATATTTAAATTTCCTTTCTCATCTTGATAATCATATTGGGTTCGAAGTAGAAAAATTATATTAACGTATTTAATTTTTTTTGTATAAGTACAACGATTGATCAAAATAACTATATTCACTCATTAAATATATCTATAATAAATTCATAGGGTTAATATTTGTTTTGAGAAAATATAAAGTATTTAAAGTAGAAAGATAAAATAATTTTTAATCTAAAAAATGAAATTATATTGCGCATTTGTTATTTCTTTTTATTTTTTTTCTCAGGTTTCAAGCATCAAGATAATTATATTGAAATATAAAAAGAGAAAAAATTGATATCAAATTGTTAATTTCTTGAATTAGGCTCTATTATCTAAAATCAATAATGTCTTAGAAAATATTAAAAGATTTATAAAAAAACTTATCATCAACTTTATATCTCAAAAAATTAACAAAGAAATAAAAAAAAATGTATAAATAAATAAATTAGCTTTATTAAAAAAGAGATTCTCCAATTAAAGTTTGACTTTAGATATCTAACCTTATTAAGCCACTTTTTGAGTTGACTATTCCAAGATAGTGTTATAATTTTTTTTAACAAAATTTTGATTATATTTGAGGAGTCAAAGCTAAAAGTATAAAATCCCTTTTTATATTTGCTCTTCTCCTTCTCCTATTTCTTATTTATTATTGAGATAGTGCTAGAGGATATAAAGAGGAAACCTTTTGTTATTCGCACTAACGTCTGATTAGATAAAAAAAAATCACTCATACCATCATAAAATAATTATATATAAACTTTTATAAATACATAATATTCTGAAGATATTAATTAATTTAGGAAAAAGATAAAATAGACCCAATGTAAAATTATTTACCTGTAATGCACTCAATCTAAATTATTTACTTTTAGTGGACGATGGTCCAAAACTGTTTACCTTCCTATCCTACTTTTCTCTTTTTATTTCGCTCTGACGTGCTAATGTCATCATGAATATTATGAAATAATACTCTATGATACTTCAGCGGGATATATACACCACATCAGTATCATATAAAAAAGTTTAATCCTTTGTGATACTCTAGCGGTATATTGATATCTAATTGGTATCATATAGGATTATTTTTTCTTAAGAAATAAATAAAAAATAAATTAAAAAATTTATTAAATTCTAAATTAGTAGAAAATATATTCGTTGGAATCCTCCATCCATATCGGTATCGTATAGACTAGAAAATTATTAAAGTGTAACACTCCATAAAATTTACCGAAATGCTCCTAGAACATAACGTGCGCATAATGCATTTTCCAAAGTTCCAATGAGAAATTCGAGACCGGATTTGCGATCAACGCGAAAAATCAAGTGGGACAATAGCCTCAACCCGATTTTAGAGCAACCGGGTCGAAAAAAAAATTTTGCAAGTTTAAACTGAAAACGGTGAGGGTGCGCGACAGAGGTTGAAATTTGCAAAAATACACTGGTGCACGATGGATCCACGTCGTGGATCAATGCAATTTTGGTGATGAGTTTTCTTTTAATTTTGGAAAGGGTATTTTGGATATTCCTAACCTATTTTAATACCCCAAAACGTGATTTTAAGTATTAATTTCATACAAAGGGTTTCAAAGACGCACATTCTCCTAAGTTCTAAGCATAAGTTTTGAGAGAGTAAGCAAGAAAGAGCCTAAGGATTGAAAATACGGGTCCAAATTCTTATTGAAGATTAGTACAATCTTCTTCCCAGGTATGTAAAGGCTACCCAGAACATGTGATTGTCCTCCCATGTGCCTCGATGAATGTAGTAGCTTGATAGTTGATAGGTCTTGTGTTGCAATTCTTGAGGATTTTCTTGAAAGTTATCTTTAATTTATATATATTATCTTAAATTGATGATCATCATAGCTCTGATTATTTATTTAGCTGATTAATTGAGCTATTGTATAAACTATACATGTTTAATTGTTAAAAATTGCTTGAATGAACCTAGGGGTTGATGTATAGAGCCTGGGCTATGTATATATGGATGATTATTGTGGTCCGAGTCTTGAATTGAGTGAGTGTTGAGGATTATGTTGCTGAAACTAATTGAGAGAGAGATCCTTAGAGGTCTTTCAGAGATAGAACTTGGAACTTTCATAATGTTCTTAATCCCTTGAGTCGATAGATGATCGGATGAGTGGAGATTGTTGTCTAAGGGAGGTTGGTTGTGTAACCATCCTGTTATTGATAGATTTATGAGCATGTCGAGTTCTAAGAGGAGTATTTGCACCAAAATGGGTAAGAGTGAGTACGACTCGCACTTATTAACTACCTCATAGGACTTGGACCGTGAAAGCGGATGTTTCCTTTGTCCCGCATAGGACTTGATAGACTTTTGGGATCCCTTAACAAGCTCGTCTTTTACCCCGGTATAGTACTGGGCGAATGTGACACCGACATCCCTTCGTTGTATCATCACCGGCTTATACGTGGTGGTTGTCAGTTAGAGAAACCCCCAGATAGGCTTCATATTGATAGTACTCTGAGGTTGACGTGATAGTATGAGTCTTGACCGATACTGATGGCATACTATAATATCTTGCCTATATTGCTTACTTTAGCCCGTTTACATACAATACATTCTACATATTAACATCCTTTTGGCGCTGCATCATTTTATGGTGCAGATTCTGTAGACAGAGGATTTCAGCAGGCAAATCGTTGATGTTCACAGATTCCCAGACAGAGACTTGGTGAGTCCTTTCCTGCATTCAAAGGATGCCCTTATTTCCCTTGATTACCTTTTGAGTCATTTCTTTTGATAGTGGTAGCCATGACCTGACATGGTACCTTCTTAGACATTAGTCATAGAGGCTTCATAGACGTAGACAGTTGATAGTTGATGTTAAAGTTCCTTCTTCCCTGTTTTCTTTTTATATTGAGATTGTTCTTTTATTCTTATTCCATATGATAGACATAGTGATAGCTTTGTTGCCCGCTGATAGTTCACTTGATCTCTTGAATGTCTTCCGTTAATTTAATGATTAAACTAGTGTGGTGGGACTAGGTGGTTCGCTTGTGGACTAGCAAGTCTTCGAGTGCCAGTTACGCCTAAGGTATCCTCCCGGGGTGTGACATAAAGTTACAAATTATTTATTAAATTCTAAATTAGTAGAACATATATTCTTGTGATACTCTGTCAGTACATTGATACTCTATCAGTATCATATAATTTTGAGCTCTTTTTTAATAAACAAAATAATTAAGAGAAAATTATTAAAAGTACAAACTTTAGTAAATTCTAAATTAGTAGCAAATATATTTTTTGTGATACTCTATTGGTATAGTGATACCATATCAGTATCATATAGGACTGAGTTTAATCATATGTGATACCCTTTTTGTATATCATATAAGATGGATGCTAACATCAGCATGCGAATTTTAAATGTAGGGGGATGAATTTTAATAATAAATAGACATAAGATATAAAAAAATATATGAATATAAGTAATTTGCTTCAAAGAAGCATAAACATAGTTTTCACATAAATTTACCTGGATAATAGCAATGCGTAAAACATTTCCTCTCAAGCCCAATACACACAACCAAATGCCATAGTTGCTGGCCCAACAACAAACCTCAAAATCATTGCATAAATTGTCAATGCA
>JAOTQJ010100860.1:0-11546 GCA_025642045.1 Solanum sejunctum
TAAGCTAAGAAAGTAGGTGACTAACCTACTAGATTATTAAGTCATAAAATGACCTCAATCATTTTACTTAGCATAGGACTAATATATCCTCAATTTAACACCAACACATATACACCCTCAACCCTCTTAAGCATTTGACTCACATATTGCCCGTTAAGATGAGATTCAAGCACTTTCAAGAATTGATGGTAATTTGACCAAAGCATAACATAATTTATTTATATATCATTAGTACATGTAAAATGTGGGGCGTTACATCTTGAGGTGAGCTTGAAGAAAACTGTCACGACCTAAACTAGGACATAGACATTACATGGCACATGGGAAACCCGAAAAGACCCATAGCAAGCCTCGTAACATATCATTACACATCATTGATCGTGGAAGCAACATAGAACAATGTAAGAAACATAAACAAGGGAATTGGGACTAAGGGAAAGAGTTAAACACTTGAATAACATAGATGAGTCAAAGCTCAACCATAATATATAACTTGTCCAAACACACCTCAAGACATAAGACTTAGCGGGGCCAAGATAAACAACCGGGCTCACCCTTAGAGTAATGATCACAAGTATCTCAAAATATACAAAATGTAGTCTAATCGTAAGCATGATAGATGATAGATATTATCCCCGGATATGATGACTCACCAAATAACTTGAACAATCTGACTAGGCATGTGGAGGAGGAGGTGATTGAATGGAGATCTGGTTCCTAAATGATAACATCATGTAGGAATAGAGTATATATTTGTACATTTAGATGTACAAAGTATGTAGGATACAGTGCAACAAGAGATACGAAACTTAGTCCAAATACAAGATGATAAGCAACAATAGCATAATACCAATATGGCATGTATGATCAATGCTTAAAGTAAAACTTACTTACAAATCATTCAACTTGTATAGATCATAATACATAAGAGTGGGAAAAGACCTCAACCGACATAGACTAAGATGAAGTGAGCTATAATATGGAATCCCAATGATTACCCCTCACAGATAAAGAGATGGTCTACTTGCCAATGTAAACCATACATCACTTTATGGGAGCACATTCCCTTTCTGAGAAGTAACCTTTCTTACGGTAGCCCTTCCCTTTTCTGAGAGGATTTCATGAGTAACTTAACCTTATGGGAGCCCATCCCTTTTCGAGAAGAATTACCAAAAAGAGTGCACTAAATGGATCCACTAGTATAGCAAGGGTACAACATAGTCCTCTGGTGGCACATAGTTCAAGGAAATAGAACAAACCCTCCATCCATTGGTACTAAGTCTAATCCCAACGAATATATAAGGTAATCATACTTTATTAACTTGCAATAAACATAGAGACATTCCACGAGTAGCTCCTAACATCATTGACCTCAAATGGTGAGCCCGACTTCAAACATGAGAATAGATTATCATCAACATTACCTTGCATTAACATCAAAAGGCTCACAAGAGGTGTAATCTTTGAAAAAAGGCTTAGCTTCATACTTGCATAATAATTGCTAATTTCATGATTTCATAACATACTTGATATTCCATATTCATCATGTAGTCACTTGACTCATAAATCATATAATAGATCATCAAAAACCTAAAGAATCCTCAAAAAGGTATCTTATCAAACACTTGGCGGGTGTGTAGTGATAGTGTAAAATCATACAATTAAAGAGTGGAAACATGCTAGAAAATTCAATGTGAAACCATCAATAGATACTTGCTAACACCCTTAAAAAATATATGTCAGAACCCTTCATCAAATCTCACAATAAATATTAGATTCATAGCTCAAAATATGCTAAAACAATCACAATTTCATAAAACTCCAATATAGTGTGAGGTGAAATTCACAATAAGTAAGACCCAGGAGTAAATCAACTTTAAATCATGCAATTTTATGTAAAAGGAAGCTTGGGCATCTTGGGCGAAAGGAACCCATGAAAGAAACCCACTTACCTTGAATTTGGAGAATCCTTGAAGAAGATTGGAAATGAAGACTTGATGCTTGAGTGCAATCCTTAAGATCCGAAAAGGTTTTTGGCACTTGAATTTTGAGAGAAATATTAGTCCAAGTGTTGGAGTGAGTATTGGGGAATGTCTAGTATGATATGAAGGTTAAATATGTCTAGTATAGGTATTTTTACTTATGGGAAGGCAAGGCCAAGATCAGAGGCCTTGGACCAAAAAGGAAAAGCTGTGCAAAAATTACACTATGGTGCGCCTTGGCCGCGTCGCGCCAGGGCCGCGCCTGCACTCTGGAATTTAGCCACTTTGAAAATTGAAATTGTGAATCGTTCGCTCTAAAATTGGGGTTAGTCCCTTTTTCCTCTCAAATTTTTCCCCTAAATAAGAATATAAAATTGGATTTTCAAAATAATGCATGGAATTTTAGATATATGAAAATTATGATTTTGTGTACTTCTGAGGCACATTTTCAGGCACTTTTTGGATTCAATTCAATATCTCCCCATTAGGAATATTCGTCCCCGAATGTCAAAGAAACTTACATGAGAAGGGTAATCAAGAAGAAATCAGCCCCCAACATGAATGCATTGACACATTCAAACACCATTTTAAAATCTCAATATAAGTGTTAAAATCATCACGAACTTATCGACATAAACATGAATGCATGCAAATGACATAGGGGTTGAAACATAAGACTTGAAATTATAAAAGAACTTGACGTGTTATCATAAGCTTGAATAGAATGAACGAGATGCGGATACTGCTTCTCCATGACCACTCCGGCTCCTCAAGAGACACTTTTGACTTGACGATTCTTCCAAAGGGCCTTGACTAATACTACATCCTTATCAATCAACTTCTCCACCCATCCATCCAATATCTCCACCAAAACTTTCTCCTAAGACAACTTATCCTCTACAACACCCACAACTTCAAAAAGTACTATAGTACTAGAGTCACTAACACATCCCCTCAACCTAGAATCATGAAGAACCAGACAAAACATACGCCTATCATAGGCAATCCCCATTCATATGTGACCTTATTAATCTTCCTCTACTCTCTATAAGGACTCACAACCTAGAAACTCAATTGTCAACCAATTCACACATAGTCACTTGGTTCCATAAACCACCATTTTCCCTTTTGGAAACAACCTCCACTCTACCATCTCTCACCCAAAATCTCTAAATTTAATAAGGCGGAACCACGACCTTGCTTAAACTAGACTCCTTCAACCAAAGAAGATTTGGAACCAACAAAAATGTTACACTACCATAGTCAACCTCTTCCAACCTAAGTTGTCACCTCTTACCACCATCATCAACATATACTATGCTACCCATTGACACCCTACATAGAGCATCGACCACAATATTAGCCTCATCGGGGAAAATGCACACTTATAATCATAATCCTTAGAGAGTTCTAACCACCTTCTTGTTATCCTCAACTCAAACCTATCCTATTTAGCAAACCTCTCATCTCCCAAGATTTACAATAGTACCCCCAAAAGGATTCACAAAAATCCAATAAATCAATGCTCCACCACTAGAGGCCATCTCAAACACATCAAGGTGTTTTAAGACCCTATTCATAAAACCACAAACATAGTCGGTGCATAAGACAACCAAACAACTCCACCAATACTCAAATACTCACTTGTAGCCCAAAAGGACACCAAGGGACATCACCTACCCTCGTCCTCACTTGGGGGCAAAACCTAAACCACAAATCAATCTTAGAGAAGTGACTAGCCCATTATAGTTGGCCAAATAAATTGTCCATCCTTAGCCATCATATTACAACCTTATGGGTCCTACATTCATTGGAAGCATGATATGCATGTAGCCAGACCCCCTGAAGACCTCCAATCTATCAAACCAAATTCAACTAAGATCACAAGACAAGACTTTACGCAATAAGAACATGGAGTAACCCTTATATACCTTTCTAGCACTAATAGACCCGCATAACAAAATCTTACTAGACATATAGGAATAATGAAAGAAATAGAGACTCCCAAAACCATCAAAGCATGCACCAAAAAAATAAAGGAAAACCTCTGACTTACCAGTAGCATCATCGGGCACCTCATCCCCTCCTTGCCTTCTTTGAAAAGCGTAGAATCTATTTTGCCTAGGAGCATCCCCTTGGCCCTAAGGGCGACCATCTCTATATTTAGTTTAAGCATGAGACAATCAATAACCCTGTGACCATTTCACCACATCCACAACAAGCTCTAGAGTTCCTCTAACACGGGCCACCATGGTTCTTCCTACACATAGGGCACTTGGACTTGGGACCTCCATTATTACCACCTTGGTGTCTAGGATTAACATTAGCAAACCTTCCATTAAGAACATTAGAAGGCCCTTGGCCAAGATGGAACCAACCATCATTGGGACTTTGGGACTTACAATCAATACGGACCCTTTTGGCCTCTTTACTCCTCCTCTTCCTCAACTTTTCCCCTTCCAATTGTTTGGCATATGTAATTACACGGGACAAATCCATTTCTAATCAACATAGCAAATCGACACTCCTTATTCACCAAATCAGATACACCCATCATGAACTTGTTCATTCTAATCATAGGTCAGCAACCAGTTGCGGAGCATATTTAGAGAGTTGGTTGAACTTGAGGGAATACTCCCTCACACTCATAGATCCTTGCTTTAAATTTATGAATCCCATTAGATTGGCTTCTCTAAGCTCAAGAGGGAAGAACCAGTTGAGAAATGTCGCCTTAAACTCCTCTTGAAGGACCACATTATTGTTTTCCTTCTCCTCCTTCCATTAAGCATACCATATTTGGGCCACCCCCATGAGTTGGTAAGCCGCCACTCTACCTTCTCTTCAGATCTAACATCTATAATAGTCAATACTTTGTACACCTCATCTATAAATTCTTGGGGGTCCTCATCCACCTTAGACCCATAGAACTCTAGTGGGTTCATCCTCATGAAGTCCCTCACTCGAGATATTGGAACATGAGGAACTTAGGCCCCTTGGTTGATTTGATTGTCCACGCCATGAGCTATGTTGGTAAGAGCATCCCAGAATTCTCCATGAAGCCAATTGTTTTTCGGGAGAGCGGGCTCTTCGTTCTCTTGTGTTAGGCATGATCTAGCATATCAAAGAACAATCATTTGGGGGGATTAACCTTACCTTAACTCTATATCATGACATTAACCATGAAGAAGCAAAACATTTTCTAAAACATCTCATAGCCCCTTGCTCATAGTTGTAGTGCACAACACAACCATGAAGAAGATACAAATTAACGCGATGTGTTATACGCCAAGGATCTAACAATCTAGTGCTATAATACCAAGTTTGTCATGATGCAATCTAGGGCCTAGACATGACATAGAGCATGGGGAACCTGAAGGGACCCAAAGCAAGCCTCGTAACATATCTTTACACATCCTTTTTCGCAAAAGCAACATAGAAAAACATAAGAAACATAAACAAAGGAAATTAGGACTAAGGGAAAGACTTAAACACTTGAATAACATAGATATGTCAAAGCTTAACCATAATACATAACTTGTCCAATAACACCTCTAGACATAGAACTTAACGGGGGCCAAGACAAACAACCAGGCTTACTCTCATAATAATGACCATACGTATCTCAAAATATATAAGATATAGTCTAAGCATAAGCATGATAGAAGATAGATATCGTACCGAACATGAGAACTCACCAAAGCTAACTTGAATAATCCATCTAGCCATGCGGAGGAGGAAGGTGATCGAATGGAGCTTCGGTTCTTACATGGTAACATTATGTAGGCATAGCGTATGTGTTAGTACATTTGAATGTAATAAGAATGTAGGATGCAATGCAACAAGCGATATGTAACTTAGTCAAAATGCATGATGATAAGCAATAGATAGCATAATAACAATATGGCATGTATGATCAATGCTTAAAGTAAAACTTACTTGCAAACCGACATAGAATAAGACCAGGTGAGCTACAACTTGGAATCTTGATGATTACCCTTACCGGTAAAGTCTACTTGCCATGAGAAACCATACTTCACCTTATAGGTAGGTACTTCACCTTACAGGAGCCCATCCCCTTTTGGAGAAGCAACCTTCCATATGGGAGCCCATCCCATTTTAGAGAGCATTTCATTAGTATCTTCACCTTACAGTAGCTTGTCCCTTTTCTGGAAGAATTTCCAAAGAGAGTGCACTAAATGGATCCACCACTATCGCAAGGGTATAACATAGTCCTATGGTGGCACATAGTTCAAGGAAAGAGAGCAAACCCTTCATCCATTAGTACTAAGTCTAATCCCGAGGAATATATAAGGTAATCATACTTTATTAAATTACAATAAACATAGAGACATGGCACGAGTAGCTTCTAACAGCATTGAACTCAAATAGTGAGCCCGACTTCAAACATGAGAATAGATCATCATCAACATTACCCTTACATTAACACAAAAGGCTCACAAAAGGTATAATCTTTGAAAAAGGGCTTAGCTTCATACTTGCATATTCATAGATAATTTCATGATTTCATTACATACTTGATAGCCCATATTCATCATGAAGTCACTTGACTCATAAACCATACAATAGATCATCAAAAACCTAAAGAATCCTCAAAAAGGCATTTTCTTAAACACTTGGTGGGTGTGTAGTGCTAGTGTAAAACCATACAATTCAAGAGCGAAAACATGCTATAAAATTCAGTGTGAAACCAATAATAGATACTTTGTAACACCCGCAAACAATATACGTCAAAATCCTTCAACAAATCTCACAACAGGTCTTAGATTCATAGCTCAAAACATACTAAAACAATCACAATTTCATGAAACCCTAACATAGTGTGTAGTGAAATACATAATAAGTTAGACCCATGAGTAAATCAACTTTAAATCATGCAATTTTAGGTAAAAAGAAGCTTGGGCATCTTAAGTGAAAGGAACCGATGAAAGAAACCCACTAACATTGACTTTGGAGAATCCTTGAAGAAGATTTCAAATGGAGACTTGAAGCTTGAGTGCAATCCTTAAAATCCGAAAAGGGTTTTGGCCCTTGAATTTTGAGAAAAATATTAGTCGAAGTGTTTGAGTGAATATTGGAGAATGTTTACTATATGATATGAAGATGAAATATAGCTAAGTATAGGTATTTTTATGTATGAGAAGTTTAGGCCTAAGGCACAAAAGCCTTGGACCGAAAAGGAAAAAACTAGGCAAAAATTACACTATGGAGTGCCCTGGCAGCATCGCACCAAGGCGCGCCTACACTCTAGAATTCGGTCACTTTAAAAATTGAAATTGTGAATCATTCATTCTAAAATTGGGGTTAGACCCATTTTCCACTCAATTTTGCCATCTAAACTAGAACATGTAGGCATTTTGAAATAACACACGAATTTTGAGATATATGGAAATTACAATTTCGACTACTTTCGAGGCACATTTTAGGCACTTTTGGGATTGTTTCAAGAACATAAAGCTTGAAAACAATCCTTGAGTTTCAAAGTTAATTTTGAAATCCTTAAAATTTGAATGAGATATTTGGTTAAGTCTTGGAGAGGTTTTTTTGAGGTTTTTGAATGATATAGAGTTGAAAAATGGCTAAGTATAGGTGTTTTACGCACAGGTTGCCATGGGGCTTTGACCCCAATGCCCTTGGTCGAGATAGAAAAATCATGAAAAACTTTCATTAGTCTGCATCCTTGTCACAATGCAGACCCATAGCACAGGCCATTTTTGTACTCCTCCGTACCGTTGGCGCGTCGCAGACAGGGCGCGGATGCTCTCTGAAAATCGTAAATTTGTGAAATTTATTTTTTTACTATGGGTCCTTTATAATTTGGGTTATACCCATTTCCCACTCAATTTTGGGCCCTGGTCGAGAATATGAAGTCAAATTTTTGATATCACATATGAATTTTGAGATAAATAAAAATTACAATTATAAACATTTCCAAAGCATATTTTGGGGCGTTTCAATTGTGGTTAAGTTACCACAAGTTTTGTGCACATTTTTTGCACACCTTGGTGTGATACTTGATAAGTCATGATGTTCACGCTCTAATAAGAAAGCAATTGTTGTCAACAATTAACCTAACCAAAGGTCAGGATCAAATCCATAGGGAATACAGGGCTTGACTATAAGACTTCACTACTAATCGTTTCAAACATCAATAACTAAAATCTCTAAATGGGGGGGAGGGCTTATTGTGATTCAAAAATAAAAGTAAAATTACGACTATACTACTATGCGGGAAAACACTCAACTTTAGGGACAACTTGGGAATTGTGTTCCCTATGGTTCATTGACTAGATTACCCTAGATAACATAACTACAATTAGTGATTTGTATGTAGGACAATAACTTAGGTTCTTCCAACCCTCGTATGAAGGTAAAGGTCAAATTTCACCATGGTGCTTGGTCGGCAACCATGGCGTTCCAATTAACAGATACCTATTATCCCAGTCACCCTTTCCTTGGTCAGGCTTGGTTGATTAGATAAGAACACATCAATTGAATTTTGTCATCTACTTCCCTTTTCCTATTTGTCAATACCTTGGTAGGGATTATGATAGTAGGCTTGGCCATCACCAAACATCAATAATAATGAAGAGAAATAGGCAATACATGCAAATCCCCAATCATAGAAATACAAGAAACCTAGGTCATCTCAAGTCAACTACACATGGTTCCCCCAAACCCAAGTTGTGGGTGCTTAGCTACTCATGGCTAAGGGAAAACAAATAAAAAAAATGCAAATAATAGACATAGTTGAAGTTTTACCAGCATAGTGAAAAGTGAAGACACCACAAGTTGCAAATTCCACAAGCTTGATTAATCAACAATGAGTACAAGGCAAGATTTGCAATCCCCATAATGGGTTTTCCAAGAGATAACAATAAATTACTCTAAAAAACTAAGAAAAGATTCAAAATATGATTTTAGAATGTCTCCTAATCAAACTCTCTTTCTAAAAATCTAACTTAAACTATGTATAGTATTTAAAAAATAACCCTAGAACTTACACAGAAAAGACAGCTTGTAGCTGATAAGTCTCGCAGTTATGACTCGTACGAAGGCCTACGAGTCATAGTCGGGCTCTCAATAACAGGTTCTTGGCATCTTGGACTAAACTGGTATGACCCATAGATACGAGTGTTTCCTTGAGCTACGACTCATATATTCCTCTTGTAGTCTTGGCCTTCAGTTTTTTTGTCCAATATGTTGGCTCTATGATTCTTACTATGAGTCCACCAATACGAGTCGTAGTCAGACTTGCAACTCGTATGATGGCCTCGTAGGGGTAACCTCCACTTAGTAGATTTCTGAATTTTTGGTCTCTAATTCTTACTATGACACTACCCTACGACTCGTAGCTTGGGCTATCACTCGTAAGTGTCTTCGTATATCCTATGCTTCAACAAAATCTGTAACTTTCCTTCAAAATCATGCCAAGCTAACTTTTCTGCAACATTAACAAAAAGTACATCACAACCATGAAAAGTCACTTTAAGAACTCACAAAATCCCTTGTTTCAGGCACAAAATGTGTTGTATTTTGTGAACATATCAACACCCTCAACTTAGAATTGTTACTTGACCTTAACTGATGACTCAATCTAAGCAAACAAAGAGAAATACATAGCGGCTATACTAATGGCATATACAACAACTCCTTTGATTCAGGTACCCAACTACTATTTTCAAAACAACATTGCAAAGTTATTAAGCAAACAACAACATAAAGAGGTACCGGACAATCCAGCTATGACAAGCTAAGGAGCATCAACCATCTACAATCGCTGGTATAGTCATATGTTGCTCAAGTATTGCAAATGCCCTCACTGTAAAGAAGTCCCTCATACTCACTCAAAAGAATTTAGAATTCAGGGACTTAGGAAGCATTCTCACTCTCATAATTGAAATTCAATGCATACTGACTAACACTATAGGCTTGCCTCTATGCATATCTTTTGGATTGGTCGTAAAGTGGAGTTGGATTACTTTAGGAATTATAGGCTTCTAACATAGGTTCAGGGTGCTTTAGTATGGTATTTTAGGCAATTGGTGACTAAAAGCTATTCTTGAACCATGTTTACCAACACTTTTTGCTTTCACGATCCAACCTTTTTTAATCAATCCACTCATATTCTCCTGTTTTGAACTTTTCTCGAGTGTTTTCTTTCTCTTTTTCAGCGGTACCTGGATTTCAGACTCATTTTTGCTATTTTTCTCAACTCAAGGCACTTTTCTTTTCTTTTTCTTCACACGGTTCATGCTTTTTCATTTCTTTCTTGATTTTCCAACTAACCACCTTATTATTATCACTTTACCACAATAAGGGCCACCCTCAACTTAGGCATTTAGCCTGAGGTGAAGTGCACAATATCTATGCCTCAAACTAGGCCCACCAACTGTAACCACCCTCAACTTAGGCCTTTAACCTCAATCAAGGTCCATGCCTTTAACCTCAATTAAGGTCCACATGTTCAAGGATATACTGTAACACCCCACATCTTACAATACTAGTACTACGCAAATGAAACATTATATGGTTTGGTCAAATTAGCGCCCATTTTTAAAAGTGCTTGAATCTCAAATTAGAGGGTGATAGGTATGTCTAACAATAAAAGGGTCAAGTGTAAATAAGTTTTAAGTTAGAGTGAGGAGATCACGACCTTAAATGAGGTAAAGAAGTGAGGTGCTTGTAGGACTTAGTAAGCTAGCAGGTGAGTCACCTACTTGCTTAGCTTAAATTTGCTAGCTAAACGGAGACGAGGACTGATGTCAAATTTGTCCAAGTCCGATTATGAATAAAGTTCATGTAAGGGTGTAACTTTAGCCCATGTTATAGATCATAAATGACTATATTTTCACCCTAATAAGGATATCAAAAGGGCCCAAGTACATCACAACACACTTGACTAATTGGGTCCAAACTGAATGAAGAGGAATTAGGAAAAATGGGCAGCCAAGGCCCATCAAATTTGAGACCCATTTAGGCCCAAGTGTAAGGGCCAAGCTGCTACGTCACCGGCTTCTTAATATGTACTAATCTATGATCAAAAGTCTAAGAGAAAGTCAGCTAAAGAGACCCTTTAAAAGGTCTCAAAAATAGCCCTTTAAGTCATTTCGCTTGAAATAATTTTTCAGCTTTTCTAAAGAGTCTTGTTTTCTCTTCACTTCACAAGGCAGCCAATACAACCCTCTAGGGTTCTTGAAGGAAACCTGAATCTTTAAGGCTAAGGAAAGTGGAATTATCCATGTAGTTGTTATACTTATCCCTTGACAAACAAGAAATATATGCTAGTTATGCTTGCTGGAATTGTTTGACAATGTGTGTTCCAAAAGTTGTTGTACATTTTTTTTGTTTATTTGGAAGTTTTTCTCTTTTTGGTTGGATTGGTTATGAAGGGATGCTACTGTTCTTAATGAATATTGGTTCTATAATGATGTATAAAGGCTTCTGCACTATTTTCACAGTCCGTGAATGTCACATCCCAACCTAGGGTCATGACCAGTGCCCGATAGGGGCACTTAGACACATACTAACCCGAATTTCCAAATT
>JAOTQJ010100871.1:0-11546 GCA_025642045.1 Solanum sejunctum
ATAAAGGAATTTGGCTTGGTAAGTGTTTGCGTGCCCCTATCGGGCACTGGTCACGACCCCCGGGATGGGGTGTGACAAAACTCTTGGTCTCTCCCAGATCTGGCCATTGATTACCTTCAATGTCACCTTCATTTTTCTTAGTTTGAGGCGTTAGCCGGCTAAATTTTGTTCTCTGAGTTGAGCTTCCGGCTGAACTAATCTCAATCCCTCGTTGAATTTCTTCACCATGTTGTTGTTGTGTGGTCTTCCGCGATCGTCCCCTCCCCATTTCCGTTAGAGTGCATGTTAGCATTAACGTGCACCTTACTCTAATTAAAAAAAAATAAAGTCAATGTTTAATATAAAATGTTTATATCTTTGATTTTTACAAATTAGAAAGATTTAATTTTCTTTGAATTCGTATTTGATTTCTTAAACTCCTTCTCCGCCCCACATTAATTTTAAAAATATTTACTTCAACCCACCTCGCCCCATATAACTTTAAACCTACTCACCCCGTTGCCATCCCTAAAAGCAAATGTAACCTTTAACATTGATCCAATCTAATGAGGACAAAACACACTTATTTTTTTTTTAAAAAAAGTAATATATTTTAGTATGTTAATTATAATATCACAAAGCTAAATAGCATTCAATAAGAAATAACTTATACATTAAATTTTTATACTATCATCTAGTATGTTATAATTTTTAAATATTACTAATCCCTTCATAAGTTATTTTTTCTAAACCAAACTATGTTCATAAATTATTTTAAAACCAAAATATATCGAGAAAAAAATACAATCAACAATAATACAATCAAGAATATTAGTTGCATGGTTTATTTATCACTTTCATAAGTACAAATATAAATAAAAATGAAGCCCACCCAAGGAAATGAAGAAATAGGTAGTATCCGTTCTAAAGGGCGCAGAGCTTATGCTTAGGTTTCTGATTTTGCAAAACCAAAAAAAATTCTTATTGGATGAAAAAGGCGCATAACATTCACGCGATAAATTTATCTTTATTCCAGCATTTAATACATGTATTTGTCTGCTTCTTAACTGAATTTGTTTTTATTTTTTTCTCTTCTACTAAATTAACTTAGCAAAGTCAAACTTGCATTTAATGCAAAAGGAAAAGAACAATTAAGTAATCTTGCCTTTGACTGATAATGATCATACATAATAAATTAAAATATATCTAGAAAAACTAAGTATTGGTCAAAAATAGGATTTAGTGTCAATGTATTTGATATTTAAATAATTTTTTATGTTATTAGTTTTGAATTATGGTGGAGCTTTTATTGATGCTAAAAGTTAATTTATACAATATTCCTACAAATATTCAATAAAAAAATATAATAATATAAAACTATAATTTTTGCAATGATAAACATATGTTGCAAAATTATTATTTGTTCATTCTATCCCTACCTATGTGGCATAATTTAAACTTAAGCAATTTAAATTTTAAAATACATAAAAACATTAATTTTTTTGTTAAAAAAACTAAAAACTATATAAAAAAAATACTATAAAGCACATTAATTAATTATTTAAAATATTCTAAAGGCATTTAAGATTATGATTTAAAAATAGTACTTGTTTAGCTCTCAAAATCTGAAAACATGCCTCCTAAATTTGAAAGGAGGCAGTACAAGTTAATAAATTATTCATATCGTAAGCAAAACATATACAATACTAAATTGCTTTAGAATTTTTCAAATTTTGTAATAATCATACTAATAATTTCTGAAATTTTGTAATCACTAGTTTACAATACTAAAATATATAGTTAGTTATTTCTGAATTTTAAGTACCATATAAAATAAAAATAATTCTGGAAAACATTATTATTTCAACCTTATGTCCAATTGATTCTTTTCATGATTATAAAAAATGAAAAACATTAACATTAGAACAAATAAACATCATATCTGCAATTATTAACTAATACTCTCTCTATTTTAAATGGATAAGGCATGTACGTGCAAAGCACGTGTACTGAACTAGTCATAATAAATAATGAGATTAAGATTAATATAAATAAAATAATAATAATAAATAATGAGACTATGATTATTTTGTTTAATTAATAATATTAATAGTTATATATTATAAATATAAATTTCACTAGAATTAATTTTGTTCAAATTTACAAAACTAGTTGGGGAGTTGAGTAAAGCTGCCATTAGGAGCGTGTTGACATGTGCCTTCTTATGGTTCTAAGTTGTGTTTGGTAGAATTTCTAGAAAGGAAAATTTCAATGCAAAATTTTCTCAATAGCCTCCTGCTACACACACATACACACACTCTTCTTCTTCAGTTGTTAGTTCATTATCACACTCTTTTTACCCTTTCAACATTTCTATAATTACCCCTATTAATTCCGTTCTCATCCCATGATGAAAACATACTCCTTTATAAATGAACACCACTTCTCCCCTGTCTCACGCACTCTTCTTCTTCCTCCATCCGATTAGTAGCAAAATGTAGCACAAACTTCGAAATGAAATGGTCTTTTTTTTGTATCTATACAAAATTTTGAATTCTGAGAGCCCTGACGTTTCTGATGGACAACTCTTTGCTCATTTTTCTGAGTTCAAAAGCCTTAATTTTTTTTTGCATCTACCGTGATTCACCCATTGGTCGTTCTCTCTGTTACGACTACCTAAGCTTCGTTTCTCCTCAGGATGGTATATCTTCTCACGATGGTATATATATACTAGGTTCTGAGGTTGCACATATCTTCTTTAAAATGATAGAAATGTTTCTTCAATCATATGATTGGTATCCAAATTTGTTCGATTTTGATTTACATGTTGAATTTTTGAATTAGATGATTGAATAAAATATGATATATAAGCTTGCTGCGTGATTGATCAATCGATAACTGGATGATTTCTGATATATATGTTTATATCATGATTGATCAATTAGTAACTGAATGTCTATGTTATACATGTTTTGTATCATGATTGATTAATTGATAACTAAATGTCTATGATATACAAGTTTTATGTCATGACTGATCAATCAATAATCAAACAGACTTCGATATATATGTTTCATGTCATGATTGATCAATTAAAAACTGAATTGATTTTGATATACAAGTTTTATGTCATGATTAATCAATCAATAACTGAATTAATTCTGTTATACAAGTTTTATGTTATGATTAATCAATTAATAACTGAATATAATCTGATATGCAAGTTTTGTGATTTTGAAATTTTGTGAGTGTGTTTAAGAAAAACTCACAAGCTCAAGTATTTTTATTTATTTGTAGAATCAAAAATTGAATGTATTTATGTTGCGCATTCATGATGATATTTACCCGTTGTTTGAATAGATCAACAAAATAATCAGATTGTCTGAGTGAGAAAAAGACAAATAGTGGCTGGTAGAATGTGATTTTTTTTTAAAAAAATTATTTTCTATTTTCTCAGTCATGATTTTGATTTTAATGTACTTATTGTATGAGTTTTTTCTTCTGGTAGAAAAAATGTATGATATTAAAATTTGAGAATTTGACTATTTTTATTTGTGTGATTTTTCTGTGCTAGTCATCTGATTTGATCTGTCACTAAAGGTGGCCTTTATATGTTAGTTGATGCTTAATGAGATGAATGGTATATAGTTGTATATCTTTAAATTTTATCAGTTATAATTGAAAGTTTAGTTTTATTTATTTATTTATTTATTTATTTATTTATTTTTACAGTATGAGTCTGTTTGAATAGTTGTCATTACAACTTTGATCCTTTCAAGATAAACATTTAATGATCCCTTTAGACCCCTGATGATTTCACTGTTGGATGATCTTAGAGACTCCAAATCTAGGTCTTGTTGATATTTTTTGATTGGTTTCATTTGTCATCTGGTTGCTTTGTCCTTTTGGAAAGTTAAGATGTTGTATCAATGTGAAACATGATAAATTGTTGTTTGACTACTTTTAACAAGTCGTATCATTCATTAAATGTTATGATTGATCTTTTTTGGAAATACTGTAGCTTGACATTTAACTTGGAAAGTTACTTTTTTTTTCCTGAAAACTATGAGCCGTTATACACACTATTGAGGTGAAAAATAACTTCATCCTTAGTGGGAAGGTT
This sequence comes from Solanum sejunctum, assembly GCA_025642045.1. Taxonomy (NCBI): domain Eukaryota; kingdom Viridiplantae; phylum Streptophyta; class Magnoliopsida; order Solanales; family Solanaceae; genus Solanum; species Solanum sejunctum. Next base: position 4,103 of record JAOTQJ010100871.1, read on the forward strand.
ATAAGGGTTAGTTGTTCTCTGCGTGACCCTGATGCTAGATGAAATCATAAAGAAAATATGTTAACAAGGTAATGCCAAGTTTTGACTGTGCGAATAGTATTCAATTGATTTGAGATCTTAGCAGGTTCTCGTTTTGATTTGTATATTCAAATTATAATTTTACAAAACATAAATGAAACCATTGACAATGCAAGTCTTCAAGAAATATTTCAAAAGTTTAGAAATATTTTAACTTGTAAAATTGTCACTGATGAGGAAGGAAAGAACATAGGATATGGCTTTGTTCATTTTGGGTCAGAGGAATCTACAAATGCTGCTATTGAGAATCTTAATGGGACCATGGCTGGAGACAAGGAGATGTATGCACATTTCTATACTATTGCAATTGTGATGAGCTTAGATGAATCAATTGGTTTCTTTGTTTATATGCTTTTTATTTTAGTCTATTAATATCTTTGGAGGATCTAACATGCACTCGTCAACATTTTTAAAGAGTTCGAGCAACATAGGTCATCGACATTGCAAGATATTAAATCAATACCTGATGATCCAGCTTTGTCACAGCAAAAGATGAGAGTGGAGATTCAAAGGATTTTGGATTTGTGAACTTTGATGCTCCTGATGATGCTAGGAAAGCTATGGAAGCTATGAATAGATCACCAGCTGGTAAATTCTAGCTTAGTGATATAGTTGTATTATTAAATGTGATTGCAACTATGTTATTCATAATTTTGAGTAGTGAGATATTCTCATTAAGTAAGATCTAAGACCTTATACGTAGCGAGAGCATAAAAGAAAGTAGAGCGTGACTAGTATCTTAAGTTACTCTTCAAGAGAGAAAGAGAGAACAAATTACAAATGCTGTTCACATTTGTCTCTTTCTCTCTTCGAAGAGTCCCTTCAGATATAGTTCATGCTTTGTTTTCTTTTGTGCTCTGGCTACATACAAGGTCTAGAGCTTACTTAATGAGAATATGTCACCACTCAAAATTACAAATAACATAATTATAATCATATTTAATAATACCATAATATCACAAAGCTAGAATTTACAAGCTGGTGATCCATTCATAGCTTCCACAACTTTCCTAGCATTATCAGGATCATCAAAGTTCACAAATCCAAAACCCTTTGAAGCTCCACTCTCATCTTTTGCAATGACGAAACTAGATCTCTAGGTACTGATTTAATGTCTTGTAATGTTGATGATATGTTACTCGGACTCTTAAAAAATATCGACGAGTGCATGTCGGATTTTCCAATGATATTATTAGACTAACATAAAAAGCATGTAAACAAAGAAAATAATTGATTCATCTAAGGTCATCACTATTGCAATGAGAACAGAAATGTGCATACATCTCCTTCTCTCCAGCCATGGTCCCATTAACCTTCTCAATAACAGCTTTTGCAGATCCCTCCATACCAAATAGATCCACTATGTCTAATATAGACACAGCTAGTCCGGCTCAATCTGTGACCAATAAAAACTTATTAAATTTGTTGATACGTGTGCATTCCATAATGGATGCAAATAGATCCACTGTGTTGAATATGGACACAGCTAGTCTGGATTGAACAGTAGCCGATAGAGACTCATCAAATTCGTTGATGGCAGACACTTTACCAAAAAGTGTAACTAGCAAAAATTATAAATACTCACTGCAATGCTAAGAGGCAAATCATCTAAGAAAAAGGAAAATAAATCAACAAAGAAAAAGAAAGAAAAAATAAAAAAACTAATACGAAAGATTTTGAAAAAATATTTGAAAAATACTAAACAAAAGCTTCAAGATAGGTATGAAGATATAAAAGAAGAAGGAACACAGTATGACTCAGATAACGAGGTTCATGATAGAATAGATGATAATTTGAGAATGAGCTTTGATTCGATTGAATTGCACAACTTAGATACATGAATTACTATAGTAGAAATTACAAAATAAAAAGCCAATGAAGTGGATGTGAAAAGAGAAGAAATAATGCCAGACAAGAAATATTATGACAGATGAGGAATATTTTAACAACCAAAACAGGCCATTTTGACCTCTTGTCTTGGTTGTCAAAATGTTCCTTATCTGCCATAATATTCCTTGCTACCATTATTTCTTGTCTTTTCACATATACTCTATTGACTTCTTATTTTGTCATTTTCTACTATAGTCGTTCACGTGTCTAAGTTGTGCAACACGATCAAATCGAAGCTCATTCCCGAATCATCATCCATTCTGTCATGAATCTCAAGTTCCTTATTTGTATAATACAAATTTTTAATTTTAGATAATTATCTTTTATTTTCAAAAAATTAATAGTCCCTTCATCCCATTTTATGTACCACAGTTTGACTTGGTACGATGTTTAAGAAAAGAAGGAAGACTTTTGAAACTTGTTGTCTAAAATCATCCATAGATATTTATATGGTTAGAAATCATTTCATTAAGGGTAACAATGAAATTTTAAAGGTAAGTTATTTCTAACTCTAGTAAGGTGACATCATTTTTGGGACGGACTAAAAAGGAAAGGGTGCCATAAAAAATGAGACTGAGGGAGTATGATGTTATGATTACACTTGTGCAACCAAACTAAACACTTGTAATTACACTATAATTATATTATGACCAATAAATAGATCGTCATAATTATTAAATTGTGTAATTACTCGGCTAATAATTATCACCTTAGTAATTACACCAATTGTAATTATTAGGTGGCTTTCCAAATAAACCTTAGGTAATTATTCTGCACGAAATAAAGCACCTCATTAACTTTACCATGATCAATTTGCTAATATTTATTTAACTTTTAGGTATTATACACTGGTGAAATTTATCTATCTTTATTTTTTTAAAAGTATTTCACCACTTGTAATAATTATAATGTAATTATAAAATATTAAATATATTAATAATTTTATTATTTTGTGAATCATTTAAATTAATGAAAATAAATAATTATAATTATTATCATGTATAAATATAATAATCTTTTTTAGGCAATCTGAGCAATATAACTATACGTTTGTAGTCACATTATAAAATTTATTTGAATCTATCTGAATAAATATAGAGTTTAAAAACTAAATAAAATTTTTTTGTCATGACCCAACCTATCGGCTGTGCAGGCACGTACGCTAATACCTAGATAGAAGAACTCTCAACACCCAAAAGCTAGCTATTCAATGGAAAATAACAATTTGTAAGATTAAAAAAACTAAAATAATTCTAAAATTATCATATATTTATTTAAAATTTTCAACGATAAATTACAAGAAATATACCAAAACCCCCAAGGAACTAGTCTAAATACACTTTATAACAAAAAGGACGTAGCTCTCACCCCGAGTAAGGAAGAGTAGAATCTGCTAGAGATCTTTATCGGCTTTACCTAAATAACATCACTGATCCTACAAGCAAACTATACAAATTTCTGAGTAGCATAGCAACAGTAGTATCAATACAAACAACACCGACTAGTAGACATCATTTGTAACAGCTAGTAAAATTTATCAAAATATCCCTAGAACGGAGATGTGCGCTTAACACATTTTTCAGAGCTTGAATGGGAAGTTCGAGATTGAATTTGTGATCAGCAGAAAATTAAGTCAGAAAATGGTCTCTATCCAATTTAAGAGCAACTTGGTCAAGAAATAATTTTTGCAAAATTTACCAAAAATAGTAAGGGTACGCAACAAGGCCGTGACGCGAATCCATCGCGGACCCAAAATAGTGAGGGTATGTGATAGCTCCGTGACGCGGACTCATCATAGACCCACACTTATATTTTTCCTCTATTTTTCGACGAGATTGAATTTTCAAAATTTCATAGGTGCGCGACAGGTCCGCGTCGTGGACCTGTTATCCCGATCTGTTCCACCAAGTTTAAAAACTTTAAATCTTTTGAGGGGCATTCTAGACATTTTTTCACCTCTTCTAAACTTAACCCAGGACCCATATAGGTTGTTTTGAGGAGTAAATAGGGTAAAAAATCCCATTCTAAGCCTTTCTTCACAATACTTGAAAGTTAAGGCTGAGGGAGAGAAGAAACAAGAATGCGAGATTGGAGAATTCTTGATGGGTGATTTGAGGAGCTTTATCCTAGGTATGTAAGGCTAATATAAAGCATGATATTGCTCTCGCATGTGTCCCAAAGATGGTTATAGATTAATTGAGAGTCCATGAGTCTACATATATGTTTCTTGAAATACTTTCTTGATTATTTTCGTAAAAAATTATATCTATTACATGTATTTTCATATGTTGATGATCATCGTAAACTTATTTTCTAGAATTGTATACTTTCATGAGATATTGTATAAATCCTATACATTAAATTTTGAAAGCATGCATGAATGAACTTAGGGATGAAGTCTAGAGCCTTAACGTGAGTATATTGATGAAAATCTTGATATGAGTATGAGGTTGAGTTATTTGAGCTTGATGATCCTATGAGTTTTCATAATTGAGCTCTTGATGTTATGTCTAAATGACTTCTTCTAATTGATAATTTGAATTCTTGAGTTCTTAAATGAGAATTGAGTTAATTGAGATGAGTTAAAGTCCCTGAAATAATAGAGGACACTTGAGTTTGAGTTAATTGAGATGAGTTAAAGTCCTTGAAATAATAGAGGACCCTTGAGTTTGAGTTAATGAGATGATGAGAGTCTCCATGAGATCAATTGAGATGATGAGTGCCTCTATGAGGCTACTTGAGATGTTGACGGGGAGTCTTAGGAGCATTGAGACTTGGGAGGAGTATTGAGTACCAAAATGAGTAAAAGTTAGTCTCATTTGCACTCATTACCTATGTCGACCTAGCGTAGTAGAGGATTGAACCATTACATCTCATGGTCCTTCATTGAGTTTACATCCGTGTAATTAATAAAGGATGGCAGAGTTTAGATTCCTTGTGGATCATATTTGTTCCATACCTGGAAAGTATGAGACAGTTGTGACAACATCAGCATGATTATTGTACAACCACACTCTCATAAGTGGTTATTGTTGGTTACAAGAAACTCCATGAATGTTCCTAAACTGAGTAATCTAAGTTGAGATGAGATGAGATGAGATGATGAGACGAGTTGAGATGAGTCCTTCTAAGATGAGTTTGATGTGGTTGATGAGTTGATGGGTCACTTGTCTACTCTTTATTCTTTCCTTAGATAGACATTTGACATGTTGATTGATTTCTATATTTATGTGGATTGTTGTTTCTATATTATTCTACCTGTTTTAGTTTCACTCAGCTATTTTACATACCAGTAAATTCTAAGTACTAACGTCCCCTTTTGGACTGCATTGTATTATGTTTTAGATACATAGGATAGAGGTCATCAGCAGGCGAATCGTTGAGGAACTTCGAGTGTTTAGCAGATTGGTGAGCCTCCCCTACTTTGGAGGATTCATTACATTATTTCCATCATACTTTTGTAATGACCCTGAAGGTTATTTTTGGTATTTTTAGAAAAATTACTATTTTTGTCCTTCTTAGAAGTTACCTTGAGTCATTATTGGCTAATGCTAAAAGTCAGATTTCACAAATATGGTGATAAGCTTGAGTTTTTCAAATGAAAGAGTTTTTAAGGGCTTAAGTTGGAAAAATTTGAGTTTTTAGGCCATTTTTAAGTTTCAATTGTCAAATCATGATTTTGTCAATTTCATCAGCTTTGGAATGCCGAATATGGTCTAGAAAAACTTGGAGAACTTAATTTGGAGATAAAATAAAGACTTTAGATTAGAAGTTGCATTTTTAGTTGTTACCGGAATCAAAGTTTGATTTCGATCAACAATCGGGAGTCAGAAGCTCAAATTGGAATTCTAAAAATTTTAATTGTTCCAGATGGTAAAACTAATGCTAGAAATGATTTTTCGCTGCAATTTTTAGAGCTTCTGAGAATATTTTGAGTTTTTGAGTCTGAAACTAGTTTAAATGAGTTTTCTCAGATTTTACGTCAAGGAGGCCTCAATTGCAAATTTTGATATTTTCGTTGGATCTGGAATATTGAATTTGGTCTAGGAGGACCTTTCGTTCAGTTCTTGAGGATTCCGAGTGTGTTTTGACCCCCATGGTAGTTTTTGATATTGGAAAATAGGACCCACATTGGAATAAAATGATCTCCCATGAGAATTCTGACCATAATAATGAGTCCGGAATGTTATTTCTAATCAGATTTCATATATGAAGTATATTTTTCTGACTCCAAATGAAGCCGGAGCATCGAATTTAAGTGCGACAGGTTGCTGGAAATGCTGAAATAGGCGGGTGACATGGCCCAATAAGGTCTTGCCACGTGGCAGAATTGTTCAAAGACCCTTAAATCTGCATAATTGTTGCAGAACATTCACATTTTCCCCAAAACTTCAACCTACAAGTTCTCTCTCAATTTTAATCCGATTTGAGTGATTCAAAATGCTAAATTGTATATTTTTCTGAGAAGAACAACCTGGGAGCTTCAGAAATTGATGTTGTTGCTTCATTTGAGGTAAAATTATAGATTTACTGCTTCATTTTTAATATATTTTGAAAACTTTAATATGCTATTTCTTCCTCATATTAGCTCCATTTTTGAAATGGTTTTCGTCACTCAATTTCTTATCACTTGGAGAATATTTTCATGTATAAATTTCTAGATTTTGATGGTATTTTCTGGCGATAAAAGTTTGGACCATTTTACACTTTTCACCCGAATAATTGATTTTAGTGTCGTTAGATTCATTATATAATTATGATGCTATATTTGAATAGACTTTGGTGAATTGGAGTGTCATATAAATGGAAAAGTTTCAGAATTGACATGATTCAAGACTTGATATAAGGCAAGTGAATTTCTTAACCTTTGTTAAGTATATAAAATATTTTGCTTCTTGTGTAGGACATTGAGAATAATTTTGAGTTATTGAGTTAGTGTTGATGTTGTACCAAACTATGTTGTTGTGAATTGTGCATTGTATTAAAATAAGGCATTTCCTTATTATTGTGTAAACATGCCTATTTGCATTGACTTTTGTAACAAGTATTCCGCGGACTAAAAAAGAATGAAAATTAAAGAGAATGATGCTATGATTTGAGGGTCATGTCGCATGCTGTGATAGATACTATGATTCGAGGGTCGTGTCGCATGCCAAGATAGATACTATGATTCGAGAGACGTGTCGTACACTACAATGGATACTATGGTTCGAGGGTTGTGTTGCACGCCGCAACAGATCATAGACTAAAAGTCCCTTATTGGTCCTAGACTGTGAGACAGCGGGTGTATATTACTAGGACAGACATGCATCATTCATTTGACATTGCATTTGTTAGACCCCGTAATTAATTCAATCGAAGTAAATCGTTCAATTGGAAAATTTATGACGAACATGGCGTAATTTAAATTAAGTAAGTTCACGGTGCTTAATTATAATTGGAGCGTATATTTTAAGTTGGAGTCGGGAGTCCTCAA